>JANHFL010003057.1:148276-174002 GCA_032468155.1 Oxyrhabdium leporinum
GAGAGAGAGAGAGAGAGAGAGAGAGAGAGAGAGAGAGAGAGAGAGAGAGAGAGAGAGAGAGAGAGAGAGAGAAATCCAAGGTTATCCAGCTGACATTCATAGACTAGTCCACGGTTATCCAGCTGACATTCATGCGTAACAGGGGACTAGAACTCACAATTTCCTGGTTTCTAACCTGGTACTGTAACTATTGGACCAAGCTGGTTCTGATGCCAAACCGGTATCAGAAAAAATATGTAAAACCATGTATAAAGGCATTTCAAATATACGTTGGAAATGTGAACAACATGAAGGGACATTTTTATCATTCTTGGTGTACATGTAAAAAGGATTTAAATACATATATTGATTCCGAGGATTTTCAAGATTATTGTTCAATTGAAGCCAGAACTTTTCCTTCTAGGCCTCATGGACAAGCTAGAAAAAAGTATTATTTCAATAGAATATATGATTATTGTGGTGAGATTATTGCATGCACATAGATGGAAAGATTTGATACTACCCACTGGAGGAATGGTTAGTGAAGTTGATAGTTTTGCTAAAATGTATACATAGCTTTTTTTTATTAAAGAAAAGACATTGTGTACATTTATTGGTGACTGGAAACCTCTTATGGACTTTTTACATAAAAATGAAAAAATGAACTTGTGATTTATGACTTTGAGGGTTATACAGAAGAGATTATACAAAGAAGAGCATCATGTTAGAGAGAGCTAAAATTTAATTGTACTTATAGCTCCGTGAAGAACATTGGAAGCCAGTTCTTTGTGCTTGTTTTTCTTTCTCATTTTTCTTTAACTTTTTTCTTTTTTTCACTTCTTGCTTTTGTGTAAATTATTTCTTATTCTGCTAATGTTCAGATCTGTGTATACAGTTTTAATAAGTTTCAAAGTTTCTTTTCATCCTTAGCATACAGTTACTAAAGCTATTGCTAGCAAACATCCATAATAATACCTAGAGAACTGATTACAGATACAATAACATTTTACCCAACAATTATATGTTTTAGAAAAATATAAGTTCTTGGATCTTTATGTAATGATGTTGTCCTGGTGTTAAAACATGTAATCCTTCATAAACATGTATAGTGTTCTGTGTTAGAGTACAATGAAAATACATAAAGTTAAAGACGAAATTCCATTGATTAAGTCACCTTAAGGAATGAGAATATTTTCACAGCATATTGTTCCTTGTGATACTGCTCTGCCCACACACTTTCTTTCTGCTTCACCAGGATTACTGGTAAAACCTGCTGAGATGCAACCTCCCATTTATAATGTCTCAATGATTTGTCACACACGTTTAAAATAATTGGTATCATATGACAGGGTAACATGAAAGAGCTGTCCTTCTTGTGATATATGTATGAACACCTGTTCAAAAATATTCAGGGAATAATCAAGACCTTTTGCCTTTTCCATTTCCTTGAGTAGCTTGCTACTAATTAGATTAACTGAAGTTAAAAAATTGTGCAACATTACTAGTTCTAGTGATTATCTTGTAAATATCTACAAGAAATTTTATGAATTCTGGAAACTAACTGAATATTTTAATATTAGAAAATAGCAAAAATACAAGAATAAAAATGAAAATAGATAATTTGTATATTATTTAGTATCATTTTTTCTTTTAAAAAAGAGCAAATAATATAAAAATACAGATAAAATGACATTTAAAAAGTAACTTGCACTGTTTCCTTTTTAGATGAAAATTCGTGACTAATTCTTAAGCAGCATTTTCATGTAATAATATATAATTTATTCAACATAACACATTTGTATGAATGAAATAAATAAATTAGTATATAAATAAAAGCACATAATTTGCTTTTCATTTTTTAAAAAATACATTAGCTTGTGGACATTCATATGTAGAAATATCTAAGTAAGCAATGACTAAACTGTCATCTGTCAAGGCCTGAAAGATGGTTGTTTAAAAAAAACTGTTTAAAAGGAACACTGCCCTGAAGTAACACCCTGGTTTAAATGTAGAATGAAAAGAAGTTTATCTATTACATAGTCCAGGTAGATAGTAGAAGGAAAATGTACTGGACTTTTTTTGACTGGCAGTCTATCATCCCACCTGCTATTTGCTTGTGGAAAACTTTTTTTTTTTTTTTTTTTTTTTTAGGATCAGAACTTTGAGTGCATGTTCCAACAGACACTGCCTGCCTAGCCACTTCCTGGCCTTAAGTCTTCAAATGAGCCCTACCTAAGAATGGCAAAGTTACCATAGTTCGGGTTACTAGAGAAGGAACAACTGCAAAAGAAGTTGTCCCTTGAAATCTCTGAAGCTGAAGGTATTGCACTGAATAACTGAAGAGGAGGTAATAGTGCAGGATGCACTCTACATGTAACAAGAGTTATTAGATGTCCAACAAAAGGATTTCATTTTCCCCTCAAGTCCTCTGCCATTAGGCATACCGCTAAAATCAATATTTTCTGTTTTCCTGAACAGTTTTTCTCTGTGGCACAGAACTTCCCCTATTAATTGATTAGTACTCTCCAGCCAGCTTACACTACTGCCTGAAATTGACAAGACCGTAATCAGTTACATGTGGAAGGCTTTTGCCTTCTAACTGGCTCTCACACATTGTGAGATTGAAAAAACAATCTTTCTGATGCTGGAGAAAATAATTTCAGGTACTTGTAGGCTCATGTACATTTTTGGGGAAAAAATTGCTATAATTTTTGTTGATCACCATGTCCTCCCAATTTGTCCTCCTTTCCAATTGTCCATGTCTTCCTTGGACAATTCAGATATCTGGTAACCCTATGTATAGCTGGAAAAGGATTTGTTAAACCTTTTCTCCTTTCAAATGGCAGTAAGGAAATGAAGTTGGTCTCTTCAAGCCTAAAAGTTACTTTATTTATTGGTTAGTGTTAATAAATTGTGGTAGTAGTAAATTATCTATTATACAGAATTTAATTTTTGATTAAAATGCTTACCTGGTATATATCATGATCTTGTTAATGGGAGATAGTGGTGTTTATGATACAATAGGCTATAGTTTGATGTGGATTTGCTAAGTTATCCACATAGTGGCTATATCTTGTTTTGAAACTTGCAAGACACTCTGGATGAGGCCAGCACCATGTATCGCCCCAAAATGTCTGAAATTTTCAACTGGTACAAAATAGAACAGCTAGGATGATGACGGGGCCAGGGTACAGCAATTATAGGAAGTTGAAATACTTTATCAGGAGGAACCTAAGCCTTGGCAATGACCTTAGAAGCCCCAATTGGTTTATAGTTTGAATATCTAAAGAACAATTTCTCTTCTTATGAATCTGGCTCATAAAAGCTGCAGGAGAGACCTTTTAGAAGATCAGAGAAAAGATTTTCTGACATGCAAGAGAGGGCCTTCTCCTGTCTTGCTCATAAATTATAGAAAACTCTCTTTGGAATTTTATTTGGTCCCATTCTCTCTGCATTTAGAAAATCTGCTAAAATACATTTTTTCACCAATATCTGACAGAATTGATTTAAGCATAAAGTTCTGTGTTTGCTTTTAATTTTATTCCCTGTTTCAAAAATCAGAATAATATATAGGATTTCACAGAACAGATATTAAGTTACCCAGTATGCCCTACATAAGTCCTCCATGAAGCCCATCTCCCATATTCAGTTTTGGGGTTCCACTACACTAAAAGAGTACCATAGCATTGTGCCAAAAGGAGATTGAAAAACATAATTTGTCATCTGCAATAACAGATGGTGAAAAGATAAGAGAAGAAATACTGGAAATATGTGCTCAGTTCTCAGATCAGAAGGAACCTTCAATCAGACCACTATTAGAGCTTGTTTTCTACATCCATTTTATTTGGTGTATAGCTGTTTCAGTTACACCTAGTCATATCTTGGTTCTGTCTGATTGTGTTCTCTGGGTCTCTTATTGTTGTCAATTAATTTAGTTTAAAAATGTTTTTTAGTTTCACTCTTGCTTAACCCATTCTCATATGAATTTGTTTAGTTTTTAACTACCCCTTTCCCCCTATTTTCTTTCTTCCTTTACAGTATGCCTGTTTTATTTTATATCACTTTAAGACAAATTTTCAATTGTACTAGGTTTGATGTACAGGTAGACTTCAATTTATGATGGCAATTGAGAATTTCCATCCTAAGCAATTGTGATGCTAAGCAATGAGAAGGTACATGAGAGATGTGGCACAGGTTGGGAAAGATTAGGGAGGGCATGCTAAACTGAAAAGGAGTATGCAAGAGGTGCCTCACAAGAATTGAGAAAGGTGTGTAAGGATGCAAGGGGTTTTATGAGAAGCATGGTACAGGTCAAACAGAGTGTGCAAAGAAGCAAGGTGGTGGTCAAGAGGTGCTCCACAGACTGGGAAGAATGGACAAGGGTGTGTGAGAAGTGCCACAGGGGCAAACAGGACGTGCAATGGTGTGAGGGAGTGCATGTGCCATGTGAATTGGGTAGGGTGTGTGTGGGGTACACACATGATTAGTGCAGAACAAGCACAGAAGAGCTGTGGTAAGATGCATGGGTAGAAGAGAACTATTTCTGAGGAAGCTTGCAGGAAAGGGTGCAAATGGCAATCATATGATCATGACGCACTTAGAAATCAGTTATAGGTGCAGTTATAGGGTTGCCAAGCACCCAGATCATGATCATGTGACCATGTGACCTTTGGGATGGCTGGAACTCTGAGTACCAATTATAACTGCCATGCTCAGTGCCATTGTAACAGGTGCTGACCAAATGGCCCTAGGTCAAGGGTTACCTGTAGCTCCTTCCCCCTGTACCCCTCTCCAGTAATCCTTCAAGAATTTGTTTTTTTCTTCTTCTATGTAATATCATGGGAAATACCATGTATGAAGTGTGTGTGTGTATGTGCACACACACACACACACATTTATGTGGTTTTTATTTTAAGGAAAACATTGGCAATCTAACAAATTATATTGACAAGGAAGTATTCTGTTGTGCTAAAACTCTGCTAAGTCACTTTAAAGTATCTAAGTACTAACAGAAGTAGAATATTTATGTATCTATATAATTATATTTTAATATGTACCATTATAATATGTTGCATTTATTGAACATTATAATGAGTTCATATGTTGCTTTTCTGTACTCTGGCCCACCTCATGTCCTCTGTTGTTCCAATACACTTTTCTTTTTTATAGCTGGTTTTGGCAATTGCTTATGAATTTAAGTATTTTAGAGAATTAAAAGGATTGCAAGAAATAAAGGGAGGTGTATTCAGATTCCCATTGTTTAATACTGACCTATGAGATGTTATTAAATTCCATTATGTTCCCATTTAATATATATCCCAATAGAGAAAATACACCTGAAGATTTAAAATATTATACCAAGATTCTAGCTTTTTAAAATTGTTTTCTAATGAATATGCTACACAAGTGCCAACAGATGCTTTGATGTACAAACTTAGCACCTGGCTATAACTTTCTAAAGCAGCCATGTTTTCGCAGGATTGAGCAGTTATCCTTTGCATCTACCACAGTATCCCAGGAAGAGATAAAGCTGCTTTAAAGAATAGTAGACCAGGTGTTCTATTTGTATTTCACTGACTCTGAAGCATATTTTTAAAATTCAATCCAAGACTGTGTATAGTCCTAGAATATGTGGAATTAATATAGTGAATGAAAGCAAAGCTTAGTTAAGAAAGGCAAAAGTCCACAATAGGCAGACTAAAGATAAAAATGTTCTGGAAATTAAGGCAAGCAACTGTTGGCACAGATCTACAACTAAATAAAATATTTTAAAAGGTTTAAATAAATTTTAAAAAGTAAACTAAATAAAATTATATGATAGTGGAATTTCAGGTAATATCTATTGAAAACGTGATAATCCATTGTAATATTTGGCATATATGGTTTAACTGTAATTACTGAACTGTATCTTTTGCAGAATTATTTCAATTCATTTTTCCTAAATCAAAATTTACCTCCAAAATGCTGAACAAAGTGCAAAATGAGATTATTTTGCCTTTGGAGAATTGCAGTGATAACATTAAGCCCAATTAGTATACATTAGAATTTATTTTTTATAAATTGCTAATAGTGATATCTTAATAAAAGTTACTATACCCAGTCACCTAAAGTAAATTAAAAGTTACCCTCACAGAAAAAAAGAAAGTATTTGGTTTGGGACAAGTTGTTTCTCTTAGTTTTTTTTTTCTTATAGAATGCTAAAGGGAAAAAAAAGGAGGTGGGGTGGGGAATAAGACTTGAAAGATTGGATGGCTTGCCGTACAATATCCGTGACTGGATTAGCTGAACGAAACCAAGGAAATGTTTGAAAAGCTTATGCTAATTATCAAATGCATGTCCATCTATTTTTAAAGAATCTTTTTACTACCACTTAGGGACAGTGAGGTTATTTTTTCCCCCTCTTGCTTCTTGTGAAAGGTGAGAGATGCAAGGCAAACAAAAAGAGGAATGCCTATAAATCCAATAAAGGTTTTGTTGGAAAAAGTACCCTGTACGAGTATGATGTCTGATAAACAATTACAAGATATTATTGCCCTTATCAACCTTGAACTCAAAGTGAACTGAGAACCTAAGAAACAAAATCAACATTTTACCAGGTTTGCACATAGCTGTCATCTTTCTAACTTTACATTTAAAAAATCCAAAATTTGTGTGAAAACTTGATTTAGCAGTCTATGTTAACTAATGTATTATGGCTCTTGATATCAAAAGAAAGGTTTATGAAAATCAGGCAGCAATGTAACTTGTAATTGTGAAAACATTTTTATTTTATTCTGCAGTAATGCAGTTTCTCTAGGAAGAAACACCATGCTCTTTCTATTATAAATGCAAGATGTATAAAGTAATATGTGGAGCCCAAATTTACATAAATTCACAACAATCTGATGGCTAAATGAAACTTAAATTTCAAGGAAATACTTTTCTACTTGTTAATTGGCATATTCTTGCCTTATAAACTGACCATTTTATTCTACCAATACAATATTCTACAAATAACCATCAAACAATTGTAGCAGGTGAAAATATAAAAATACATATTTCAGAACACTCATGATTTTTAAAATCATATTTGTTACTTTAATAAAAATATTATTTTAAAAATGAAATTAGCTGATTTGAATTTTGATACTGATCAAATAGTATATTTTTAAGCACAGTTATATCGTCAGTAAAGCCTTTCATGCTCATCTGCTGTATTTGTATTTAAAAGATTTATACCTACAGCTCTCCTCTATGAATTCTGACAAGAAGGGCATAAAATATAATTGCAATTAGAGATATGCTGAGATGCCCGAAAAAATACAACCTTATATTAAGTCATGAGGCTGAGCTACCTGCTGATTCCCAGGTAGCATAGGTACTTAATTTACCTCCATGCTGAGCACGTATTTGCTGTTTGCATTTCATAGGAGAGATCCATTATCCATATCAATAGCAGACATCCAATTATAAGCAGGGAAGCTCACTTTAGCTATCAAATATATTAGGTTGCAAAGAGGCAGATCATGGAGATGATACATCATCATTACAACAGACTGATAACAGGTTATATGCATGTGAGAATTATCAAAAGAGCAACATTCAAAAACCAACACCAGCTATTAGAAGAGGTAGATTGGCCTCTTCCCCTTTCCCTTGTGGTTTGCAGTGACAAAATGAACAAACCTAGAGAATCTTGAACTATTAACATGTCTACTTTCAAAACCTGATTTCTTCTGGCAAGAATTTTATCCACAGTGGCAAGTATAGTTTTTATTCTTACCCTAGAGAGCTTTATGTTATTATTTGAATGGCAGTTGAGGGACTAGAGCCAATCAAATGGAACACCCCCAAAATGTGGGATTGTTCTTTATGGAAATTGTGTCTCTTTTGAACAAAATTCCCCATATGAAATCTAATTTGTTGGTTTTTAAAGTTGCCAAACTTGTTTTTAGGCATTCATATATTTTCTATCAAAGAAATAGTCTCAGCTATAGACCATAGGCTCAGCTATAGACCAAGATTCAGCTAGCTCTAACAAATGATGAAGTCTCATTTTTATTTATTTACACATTAAAGAAACTGAAACTTAACCCAGTTCCATTATTAATGGAATTATAACAGGTAACATATAATTCCCTGAAACAATAAATATGTATTTTTATAAGTATAGTAATAAGAACATTATGCATAAGAATAATAAAATACTAATTATTAAATCAATAAGATGCTAGGAATCCCAGTATTGTAGATTCAGGAAAATAAAGCTTTCAATAACAGTCTATTATAGAAAGGCATTGAAAAACATTTAAGAAAAGGAAGCATTTGCCTATTTTTATTAAAGCAAGCTCAAGATTCTACTCCTGCACATTGGAGTAAAAAATATGAAAGGTTCTTTACAATTTGGTAAAATAAATTATTTTCCTCTTCTTGGTATTATAATCTATTATGAAAGTGTTTGGTATAAGAATTAGGCTCTCCAGCCTAACCAACTTATGACCCAGAGGAAAAATTAAAGAATGGGGTATATAATTGGTGACATTAAAACAGCAGCTCATTCCCCCCAATTTCTGTCCAAATCACAGATTCCACACATTGTGCTTTGCATTGTGTTTTGTAATTTTACATGGCCATTAAGTGCTACTGCTTTCAAACGGCCTTCCTTGTGGTAAGATATGACAGGGCAATAACCGTTCCGCATGGCCTACTTCTTAGTGGGATAACAGCAGCAATTGTTTCATAGGGATAGCAAAATATGTAACCAGCAGTGGCGGCAGCAGCAGGAAGCGCTTGCTATTTCCCAGGCTTGGATTGCATTAAATGCAATTAGATTAATTTTCAAATATCTATATCATGTAGCTGCCAGTCTGCTATCCCTACATTGCCTCCACTGCAATAGGTGAGATACATGCTGAACAACTTTGTCAGTAAATGAACCTGCTGCCCAATCTGTCTGTCCCACATAGCTTCTTAGCATGGAAGGGTCTTGCCTGTTTTCCCCATAAAGAGATAGGAATGTTTGATAAAGTGATCGTCCGAAATAACTGTAGATTGTCTTAATAAAACTAATACAATTAGCAGTTGATTCAACAAAGAATTACATGGAAATTGTTCTATACTTTTCTATCTTGCAGTCTCTTTTAAAACTAATCCCTGTACTCAGCAAATGTAACCATGCAGTTTTTCCCTTGTTCATTTGTTTGGCCAAAAAACATAGAGCCAGATTACATGAATCTCTTCTCTCTAGCCCCCGCCCCTCCATACTTTGGTGTTGAATATACCCTTTCCCTGAAAATAAGGCCTATTCTAAAAATAAGCCCTAGCATGTTTTTTAAATGTGTGCACCTAATATAAGCCCTACCCCCCAAAATAAGCTTTACTTAAGAGCCTGCACAGCCGGCCACTCACTCATTCCATCTGGTTGCTTGTGGTGTCATGGCCACGAGGTAAGGAGGAGGGTGGAGCTGTCCCACACAACCTGCACTGGCTTACCTTAGGGCCCCCACAGCTAGGCCATCCATGCCCCGACACCTGACTCATGGCAGCAACACAAGCAGCCATGTGAAGCAGGAGCCCACATGGCCACTAGCCCACTTATTCTGCTTGCTTGCAGCTACAAGGGAGCAGGAGGCTGAGTGGTGGGCTGGTGCCGTGGCCTCAAGGCAAGGCAGGTGTCAGGGCATGAATGGCCTAGCTGCAGAGACCCTGAGGTAAGCTGATGTGGGGAACGTGCGGCAGCTCCACCCTCCCTGCCTTGCCTTGTGGCCACGAGACCAGCATGATGCTTGGCATCCTGCTTCATTGTGGCCATGAGCAAACAGAAGAAGTGGGCTGCTGGCCATGTGGGCTCCTGTTGGATGGGGCTGCTGGAGATGCTGCCATGTGGTGAGGCAGGCATCGGAGCATGGTTGGCCTGGCTGCGGGGGCCCTGAGGTCAGCCAGTATGGGTGTGTGGGGCAGCTCCACCCCCATACCTCATGGCGGTAGCACTGGTACATCATGTGGCCTCCTGCCTCACCACAAGCAAGCAGAAGAAGTGGGCCTCCCATACATGGGAAAAAATAAGACACCCCCTGAAAATAAGCCCTAGTGCTTATTTTGGGGCCCAAAAGAAAATAAGACCTGGTTTTATTTTTAGGGAAACATGGGTAAGTTATCCTATCCATGGCATATAAAGAAGGACAAGTCTAACCAGGGGTGGAAACTTGTCAGCTATCTGAAGTATCACAATTTTGGAAGTCTGTTCAATATATGTAAGTATGCCAGAATATCATCAGATTTCATGCAGAAAACCTTTCTCAGAAAAACCTGTATTCATGAGCCATCTCCCAGGGAAAATTTTCTCTTCCCACCATTTCCCTTTATTTGGAATCTTGCATGTGCAACATACACTATATATTTCTACAGCCTATGACTGAACTGATTTAATTACAGCTGAAGTTTGGCTGCACCTAGATGGCAGTTAGGTTTTCTATGTGCTTTGAGTTCAATACCCAGGAAGACAGTGCTGCAATAACTTTTAAAGGAATTTTGACAAGACTTTTTCTATTCCTTTTTTCTGCAATGAAATGTATATGGCATCTACATAAATATACATCTTCTTATTCTAAAGTGAAAAAAAGATCCTGATATATATTTAATAAACTTCAGATTTTTTCTTGGCAGTACTGTACATTTTATCGAACAAAATGAAAAATGTGGCCCTAACATAATTTTGAATGAGGCAAATAATATCATGGTGAAGATTGTCTAAAGTTAGTGAGCACACCACTTTTTAAAAAGAGACTGAATGGTAATCAGTGAACCAGTTTGCTTGAGAAAACACTCTGCTTAGCAACTGAAGATTGGGAGTGGGGGAGAAGCTATTTACCTTTAAGAACCAGGGAGAGGTGATGCTACAGGCAGCACTATACAAGCATGCAATTGCTAATTGATAGTTGCCCTACTGATGTCAGCAGTTTGAATGCATCCCAGATAACTATCTAATCAGCAATCAGGCACTTGAATAGTGCTAGCTAGAAAGTTCCATTTTCCCTTGAGGGCCATGTTGTAGCTACTAGTGGTTTCATCTAGTGAACCAACTCATTGCCTGCTGTTGAGAATATCAATTCATTAACAAAACAAAAACAAATCCCCCTCTTCTTGTACCTGAACTCCAGAAATGAGGATGCTGAAGACAGTTCTATTTTAATGTACTACATGCTTTAACTTTTATAGTGGTGATGAAGCAAAACTATTAGGAATGTATTTTAAATCCCTAGTTTCTCATTTTGTTCAATGCAGGTATTTCTCATTTAATTTAGTGGAATATCACACGTGTATAATTTCACAAACACATTCAAACATTATGTCAACAGATTCAAGATATAATGTTCTTACTCCAATGCACAGATACAAGAACCCATACAAAATAGCTCATTGTTATCCTGTTCCTATTGTACATTATTAAGCTCTCTATCAAAGTATTATACTGATTATTGATAGAAATGTATTTGTTGGGTATAATTGTTTCTGATTGTAGCTCCAAAGAAGTTTTTGCTTTCCTGAATGAAGGGAAAAATGTAAATATCATTTGACAAATGTAAAATATTATTACTTTTAATGTGAATAATATTAATGAAGATTAAGAAAAGAATCTTCTACATTCCTGATCTGTGTCACTGGGTTTAGTGAGACTTAGAATGTTTGATTGTACTGCAGCACCTGACAAATATACAGTAACAAAAAAATGAAGTTTGGATAAAAGACCAGATTAACATTAAAACATTGATAGTCAAAAAAGAACCTACCATTCCATCATAAATTTTACAGATACAAACAAGGTGTAACATGTTTCTAACTTGACTGATTATTTATAATCAGGGTAAAATTCCTTGCAATAGTTGAAAGTTAAACTTTTAATATTTCCTATTTAACTATTAAAGTCCCACAGTAGTTCAAGGCAGTTGATAAGTTCTGCAGTATGAATGGAGAAGCAAGTCAAATAAAACAGTCTCCCTTCAAGACAGTTTGTATGGAATGTTTCTACTGATTTTATAATAAAAATTTAACAACTCTGTCTCCAAAGGTTAGCATCAACATAATAGGGGTGGGAAAAAAACTAATTAAAGCAAATTAGCTTAATGTGCACATGCAGGATAAGATAGATTACTTCTTGAAATCCTAGAAGATAATAGCACCCATATGGGATGTGTTTTTGGCATTTTTCATATAAATTAGACAGTTTTAGGGGAAAGATATGGTACAAAAGTCCTTATGGGCAGTTTCGTCTTTCTAGTGTTGTTGGCTGACATCATAAAAGTATAATTTTAATTGCTATTAATTGCATAAAATCTACTCTTATTGAATACTTAATGCCATTTCTGACAACGGTACTGGTTTATATACCTTAATGAAACTTTCATACCAAAATTTTTTGAAATTACATAAACATTTGCAGCATTTAAACCTTCATATTTTACTGAATAGCAAGCTTAAATTACAGAGGCACTTTATTCTATAAAATGTTCATTTTTTTTATCACAACAATAGATTAATGAGCATGTCCACAGCACAGATGTACAATTTAGAGTTTAGAATTCATTTTATTTCCAGGGACTACTGTATTGATTTCTAGCATATATCTGACATTAAGACAAAATCTTAATGAAGTTGAGTTAATCTATAATATGGTTAAAGCAAGACCTAAATGGTAGCCCCTTAATAAAATTATTAAAAACAATCTATAGAATACATATTCAAATATATTTAACATTAAATTACATAATATATTTCTGCAATGAAAATGAAAAGAATGGAATCTACAGCATTACAAATCAATAGTAAAAGAAATTTGAAGATCCTAACAAAAGAAAAATGAGTTGCAAATGTTTATCATTCTTTTCATTCACTTTCAGTTATATCTCTAGTTATTCAAGTTCTGCCATTCCTAAGGGCTGCATTTTTAAAATATAATGCATTGCGTTATCTCAATTCAATATTTGTAAATTGGTAAGAAAACACAAATTATTACTTTCCAATTTATTTTCAATATTTCATATTTTACTCTCTTATAGAGACAATTTGGTGTCTGGTTAAGATGCTGGCCTAGAAACCAGGAGACTATGAGTTCTAATCCCATTTTAGGCACGGAAACATGCTGGGTGTCTTTGAGCCAGTCACACTCTCTCAGCTCAACTCATCTTACAAGGTTCTGTATTAGGGAAAATAAGTACTATATTATATAAAAGAATATTATGTACATTTGTGGCCTTGAGTTACTTATAAAGTAATAAAGGTGGAATAAAAAAATAAAAAATATCATTTTTCTCAGGCTGTTTACAGTACTCTTTTAAAGTAGTTTTGGCACTATATTTGAAATTAATTTTGGGTGAATTAAAATATGCTTTAAATAACTTCAATTTTGTAAATTTACTATCAGAGTTCTTACTGAATAAACAAGAAAAAGAAAAATAATAAAAATAAAAAAATATTCATTTTTCCTTTGTAATTTAGTTAATGTCTTTATGTATTTTTTTTGTTGACTCTGAAAAAAAATCAGCATTTTTCCATAATAGATAATTTACTTTTTATATAATTCCAAACATTTATTTCAGATGTCACACCAAATCATTGATCAGAAAGTTTAACTATTTATGATTTGATGAACTAGAAATCCAGGTTCATAAATCAGGGTTTGACAGACATTTGCAGGATGTAATTGAGAATAGATAATAATATTTTACAGGGAAAGGACTGCATTTGGTATATAATCACATGGATGTAGTAAATATAAGTACACAGTCAAATATACTAGGAAAGTCTAAACGTGGCAACTTGAAGACTTGTGAATTTCAACTCTCAGATTTCCCTAGCCAGGAAAACAGCTGGGGAATCATAGGAGTTGCAGTCCACAGGTCTTAATGTTGCCAAGATTGCACACCCCTGATATAGGCACACAAATCTTCCCATTCACACATTAAATTTAGTATTCTCTTAAAGTAGTTCAACTTTTAATTCAGCTTTGTATTCTCTCCAACTTTTGTTCCTTGATCACTTTGAAAGTAGTAGGTTTCCATACTATATTTCAATTTTCTTTTTACTGCATGAATGATAATGGAATTCTCCATGACATCTGCTGTTGGACATCCTGGAATCTAGAGTTACAGCAACAAAAAAGCTTTCTGGCAGGTGGGAGGTTGGAGGATTCTATGGGGGGTCTGTATGCTACAAATATATTCTAGTAGGAACTGATGTCAGAACTGATAAAATATAATTAGGCCTATTATGTCAGAAACCATTTGAGTATTGACTGAAAATAAAAATAGCTTTTAGCTGCAGTTTCTGTAAACTGGAAATCAAACCACTATTTATAGTTATCAAAACATAATTTTACTTGATAGCTGAACTGAGCTATTTTTATATATAAAATTCTACAAAGCTTTAGTATTTTCTATGCCAATCCAATACTCTGTATTTGCATGTAAAACATATTCTGCTAAGATTTTAGCGCTCTTATTGTAAATATAGATATTCATATATTGCAATTCACCAAATAATGGAAATAAGAGATATAAAAAGATGCATTTTATTGATTTGATATGATTTCTATCTCACCACAATTAATGACTCTTGGAAGTTTTGAAAATTTTAAGCATACATGTATAGGAAAATATTTTTTTGTTAATGTAACTTTATAGTAAAGTAGAATTAATTCATCTGGGCATGTTTTCTGTCTGGGCTACATTATAAAACTGCCATCAATCTTGTAAATCTGAAAGTACATTTTCCCGTCATACCCTTGCAATCCAAGAAACTAGAAAAGGTCCCTTCTGAGATGTTAGTTTTTCCATTTCTTCTGTGGGCTAAGTTGACTTTTATCCAACTGTTCCCCAGGCTGTGGCTCTTTCCTGTTTCTCAAGGTAATTCCCACGTACCATTATCTTTTCACCTGCTCTTCATTATAGCCAGGTTGGACAGAGTTTAGTTAATTCTAGTTTAGTTTTAGTATTCTTAATTCACAAGATAGCACTTGATCCATTTATACAGTGCATTCAGAAAGTATTCAGACCCCCTTCACTTTTGACAATTTTATAATGCTGAAACCTGATTCTACAGTTGTTGAAATTCATTTTTTTCCTCATTAATCTACACTCAGTAGCCCATAATGACAAAGTGGAAACAGAATTTTAGAAATGTCTGTACTTTTATTAAAAAGAAAGAATTGGAATCCTTTCCAAGCCATCTCTAAATTAACTCTTGAAGTCTAAGACACTGGTTTGATTATGTTCTATTGCTTGTATTTGCATTGTACTGAATTCCAATATGACATAGTCACTCTCCCCCAAAGTTCTGGCAACTTCAACCCTCTCTATTTCTTGTCTATTAGTAAGAATTAAGTCCATTATAGCTGTCTCTCTAGTTCGCTCCTTTACTTTTTGGATGACAAAGTTGTCCACTAGGTTGGTCTGGAAACTGTTCAATCTCCCACTTGATTACAGAGTTTGTCTCCCAGTTGATGTTAGGGTAGTTAAAGTCCCCTGTTACTACTGTGATGTTTTTTCTACATGTAACTGGTTAGCAAAAAGTTTGTCTCTTTCTTCTGCTTGTTTGGGTGGCCTGCAGTATACACCTATGGCAATGTTATACTTTTCCCCTCTTATATTGACCCATACACATTCTAGGAAGCTTTCATTCTTGATTTTGTGCATTTCTGTAGAGATGTAGTGATCCCTTACATATAATGCAACTCCTCCTCCTCTTTTGTTAAGTCTGTGTCTTTTGAACAGTTTGTATCCTTTCACCAGTACATTCCAGTCATGAGTTGCATCCCACTAGATTTCAGTAAGGCAACTATATCATATCTGCCCTCATGTACTAATACTTCAAGTTCACCCTGTTTGCTCCCCAAACTTTGAGCATTTGTGTTTAGACATTTGAGTCCTGAATGGCAAACCCTGAATATGCTTCCTATATCTCCTACTTTATTTCTGAGTTTTTATTCTTTCCTATCATTCCCTACTTCACTGTTTAGTTGATTGTCTTAGGGTTTATGCTGTGGATTTGGTCCTAAAGATCCTAAGGATTGGTCACCCTCTCCCCTCAATTTTAGTTTAAAGTCCTTCTGATAAGTTGAGCCAGTCATTTTCCAAGTACGTTCCTCCCAATTTGTGCGAAGTGCAATCCATCCCTTGCCAGGAGCAATGCAGACCATGGTCTAGGAATCTGAAGTTCTCTTGACAGCACCAACTCTTAGGCTAGTGCTTTATTTCTAAAATCCTTTGTTTCCTCATTGGACATTGATCTTAGTATATGTTTTCTTAAAATGCTGAGTCACATCTTTCCACCTCCATGAAGAATCTCAGCAATACAATTATTTAGAACTGAGTTTTTAGAGCTAAGCCCCCTTTTGAAAAATGGAAGATTGATGGATGGATGGCTCAATGGATTATGTGCCTTGAAGTTGATGTTAGCAAGATTTTTTACTGGAACATTTGATGATTCTTCTTTTCTAGGTGTCTGCATGATGTGCAGGGGAGGCTGTGAAATTGATTGCTCAGTTCCAAAGGAGCTGCATTGGAATGAACTGGACTAAACAGTAGGAGAATTGTTCTTGGTTGCTGTTTGCTTCTGTGAGTGACATACTTCTATCCGTCTTCCTCTAAAGATTCATATAGAGAGTCATTTCTTTTAGAAATTGTTTGTTCCTTATTATATTCAATTTGGATGTAGTCTTCTTGCTTAGGTTGGAGTTTCTCATTTTGTAGGTTGAATTTCAGAGTGGGCAGAGTTGCCTCTAGACTATTTATTTGTTCTTCCAGTAATTCATTTAGTTTACACTTGTTCATATATAATTGGGTCTTCTATGGGCATAAACACATACATGGAACATATTTTACAAATCGCAACAGTGCCAGTATCTTTTTCATTACTATGTTTCTATTTGCTAATTTGTGTAAGGATTAAAAATTGTAATAGTTTATAAATGTTCAAAATGTAAAAGATTTAATCACAGATTGAGAAAAAAATTCTAATTTTAAATTTTAAAATTCTAAAAGTTCATTTAAAAATTTTCAATGTTGAATAGGATTTAAATGCAAGAGATTGCTCTCTAGGTATAGTTTGCAATCCACAGATGTATAATAAATGACAGATGAATATATAAAATTACAGATGAAAAAAAAGGTGAAAAAAAATCTCAGCTAAAAGAAAAAAATGGTATCTCAGCTGAAAATAAAAATGTGATATCAGCTTGTAGTAATTGCAAAGGTATGTAGCAATATGCACTTTGGTTTTAAAATAAAAAAAGAATTTTGCAATTTATATTGAAAACTTAAAAGAGTACAGTTGTGCTTCATTGGTGTAACAAAGGATAGGGCTGCTTTCTCCCTAGCAAGGAAGGGAATGCTGAACAGGAGCCTGATTTTTGCTGAAAAGGGGTCACACCTCTTTTTGCAGAAAATCTCAGCCTGCTTTTTGGAGATGCTATATGCTTTGCTTTTAGCTCTTTACTCCTTACCTTAAATTTATCCCTATCCTTTCTGCCTTAAATTGCTCCATACTTATCCCTTTCCTCTATGCCTTCCTCTGCCCCTCACCTGCTGTTCTGTGCTTAGCCAGTCTTAGTAGCTGCCCACAGCCCTTGCTCCTCTGGTTGCTCTGTTCTGTGCTCAGCTGGTCTACCTCTGTGCAGCCTCCAGCCATTGCTCCTTCACTGCCACCCTGCTGAATGTGAGTGCTTCATATCCCCTATCACTACAGTGTGCCCTGAATTTTGGCATGTACCCATGCTCAATTGGATTCACTTTTTATCTTCTTCAACTGCCCCCCCAGGTGTTATTTCTTGTGCTTCATTTCCCAAAAGGCTTCTGTGAACTAACCCCAGAAAGAGGGCATCAGGGGCATCTGTTCAGCATCTGGTTTGCTTCCTGTTGTCAGTTGTTCACTACTCAGTACATAGAATTGTCTGCTATAGGGTTAGGAATTTTCCTCAGAACCCTTTAGAAACTAGTTGAATCCATTAGGTGTCCTTTTAAAAATTTATTATTTATTCACACACTAAGTTCAGGACTAGAAATAAGCAGTCTGTTAGATAATGTACTAACTATTCCAACTCCCATTAGCTTTAAACAAAATGGCCATTAGTAAGACACCGTTATAGTTGCAATCAAGGATTACTGTCCATCCATCTTAAAAAAAAATATAGGACCTTGTGCATTATTTTTATTAGTATGACATTGCAAATAAATAAATAAATAAATTTAAAAGTGCATGCTTTCCTTTTCTCCTCAAATCACAAAGAGGAAGGGGTACAATGGTTATATATTTAAAAGAGAAAGGTAAAGATTACAATTATATTTTTAATAATAAGGGCAAGAAGTGTGTATATAATAATATAACCCATGTATAATTCTTGGGGAAAATATGGAAATGGGATTTGATACTGAACCTATAATAGCAGTGAATTGAATAGACATCTGATCATTGTAGCAAGAACAAAGGAGAATAGTTCTTAATAGGAGCGCTGATGACTGTAGGTAGGGATATCAAACCTTAATTATCTATAAAGAACAGGGTTGGTAAAGAATTACATTAGAAGCAGCCATTAATAAAAGGTTTAAAAGATTAAACTCATATAATTTGTAAAGGCAGACCGTTGTAAATATGTAAAGCATGTTTAATAATAAAAAGACAGCTATAACACTCTGAATTTAAGATATAGTTCATTTTATAATGAGCTCTATGGGATACTTTTTTTGCAGAGGTATATCACCATTGAATTGTACTTTAGTGTCTGCTATGAAATGGAAAATATTCATACCTGTATGCATATCTTATTGGAAGATATTATCCATGAGGTATAAAAGATATTTATGATAACCAGTGTAAATATAGCAGAGTGAAGCCTGAATAATAAGGAAGAAATGGCTAGAGTGTTGATCATACAACAATTAGTGTAATCAAACTGATACTCTTCATAATATTACTAAACATTATTTCTCTTATTTTTTAGACAGAAAATTTTGTTCCAGAGTAGGAAAAATTCTGGAAATAATGTAGATATAAATGGATTTTAAACATATTTATGGTGTTTACCTGTATACTAAAGTTCTTCTTTCTAGCATCCATTAAACAAATGGTTAAATCATACTTTTGGTTTTAAAATTATACCTTTTATGGTTTAGTTGTTTATACACGTTCAATGTGAAAACAAACAAAGCAAGCCAAAGTTGCTTTTGGCATCATGCATAAACTTTCTTTTTAAAAAACAAAACCCTAAATTTTATAATGTTCCATTGCTTTCACTGATTTGCAAATTTCTCAAACTAAAATATATCATATATGAAAAAATGGTTTATATCTAAGTAGGTCATCCTAATTTTATGTCTTTTTCTTTCTCACTCTTTTTTATTATCAGGTACTTAATATTATTTGAAGAGGTTCACTATTTCAGTAAAAAATCATATCTCTCTGAAACATAGAACTATATGATTCTGCTTTGAAAATGGATTTAAATGTATTCTTACTTGCTTTGTTGTGTTGATCAAAGTTATGGATACAATACATTCAGATTCTCTTTGTATATGAAAACTTTGAATAGTTTTCAAGTACCAACAAATATAATTTATTTTGATTATATATTTAGGGAAAGATTGCTATTAATTCTTCAGAGCCTGAATATAACTTGTTTGCAAGAATGAACACTTTTTATGTGAAAACATTGTGACCACACCAGAATATGAAATACTTCAGTTTCAGTTTAAACAACACTAAAACATGGATTTTCATTGGAAAAAAACATTTTTGCTGTTTCAAAAAGAGAATAGTAGTAGATCAAATAAAGTATAGGCTGACTACATCCTACTAAAGCCTATCAATATATTTTATTTTATGTTATTACTGATTCTGGTTAGGTACAAGAAATTCTAAAGAGAACTAGGCAGGATCTCTGCTGTTTCTTTTTTTTTTTTAAGAACATCAAAATAAACTGGGGTTAGGAATCAGGAAATGTCTGTGAATTAAATCAGGGTTCTCTGAGTGAACATAGAATAAATATAAAGTTCATTTAAATCCAGGGTGATATTAATTTACCAACATTTTACTGCTACTGCTAAACAACAGGAGGTCAGATTTTTTTGTTCATCCATTGCAAATATAGTTAGAGACCAATGTACCATTTGCCCTCATCTGATCTAAAGCAACGGGTTCCAAATAAAAGTTTTGTTCAGCCTACTTATCCAATCCAGCTCAGAGGAAATTAATTGTCTCATGAGCAGTGGAAACCTATGTGAAGCCTGTGTTCCCTACTGTCATTTCCCTACAGTCAGACTAGTCACATTTTGATTGCTTTAAGGGTAAAGAACATCAGACTTAAGTTCCTTATACATAGTAATATCTATTAGAATTAACTGTATCCATTGTACGGTAAATGTGGTTGCATTTAAGTATGGGTGAAAAAAAATCAATCTCTTCGCAACTGTACAAATGGAAAATAAGTACATTACAATCTCAGCATGAATGCAAATGACTTCTCGCTTTACGAGTAATCAGTTCAGTAATAACACTGTTAATTTTATTAATGATAATTCTACTAACAGCATCTGTAGTTTTCCATCTGAAGACTGGGCCAAAAGGCTCCTTTAAACATACACTTGTATGAAAATTGCTTCCTACATATTTATTTGGGTTTAATATGTCTGCATATCAGCAACATTTAGGTGAAAGAAAAAAAAAGCGTGAAGTTAAGCTGTAGTTAGCATGGTTCCCAAGGGTATTGACAGAAAGAGAATAGCAAAATAAGCTGGTAGAACCGGAAGCTGAAAATAGGGAAGGATTAAAGTGACACCAAGACACTTTGTAAAAATCAGTGAAATGGAATGAGGATATGGGGAGAAAAATAATATATTATATGACAACATACTAAAATTCCAGAACCCCGTTTTCTTAGGGAAAATGCCCAAAGCTATAAAACCATGCAAAAATGAAAGAAAATCTAGGTCATAAAATACTGAAATTATGTTTGAAATGTCTAAGTGGCAGCAAATAGTAAGTTAGCAAGGCATACTGCTGTGTCCAAACGGCCTATCAGCTGGTGATCTATGTCCTTCCTTAACACAAATTTCTGGGCTTTGAAATTCAGCATGAGTATCTGGAATTCATTATATGAAAAGAAAAATCACCCTGTGTTCCAGGGTGTATCTATAATTTCCCAAGAAAACTACCTTCCTATATACAATGAAATTCAGATGGGAAGTAGTTGTGGTGCATCCATTGGATGCACATCTATGGCAGAAAGATCTAGTGCAAATATCCACAGCTTCCTTACCTTAGTGCAAGGATTCCAATTCACCAATTCTCAAGCACATGTCTGCATGTCTTTCTGTAACTCCTCTTGCAGCTAAGACAGAGTGTAAGGTGTTCTATTCTAGAAATGTTGTTTGCTCTAAATATCCTGCCTCATGATACTATGTGCACGTAATATAGGGCACATTGATGTGCATCAGGACAGTGGCCTGAAATGGCATGCTGGCAATCTTGGGCTCCCATTGGTGGCTGTTCACAAGAGGAAAAAAATATTTCAAAATGTTCAATACAGGAAACCCAATAGAAACTAAACATCCCATCTCTTTCTGATTGAAAGGAGTTTGAAATTACTAATATTCAGCCATCTTAATATCAGCTAAATGTTGGTCATTCTGGATATTAAGGATTAGGCTACCTCACATAACCTTCCTCAACAATCCATGAAGTCTCTTATGTTTCATGACTATAACCCTTTTAAGAAAAAAAAGGAATAAGACAGCATTGCATTGTTAGTGCATATACTGTACTACACAAACTTGTGAAGAAACATTTTATCTTTCTTTTTTTTTGCAATGTTGTATTAGTTTTCTGAGAATGATCTGGTTTGGCTACTACATAATATTTATAATGAAATAGTTGGCTATCTTGGTTATAGAGGCTATGAAAAGGAGATTTCAAGGTTCTGCTTAAAAATGATATTTTTAAATTAGTGAATTAATTAGTAATTGGACTATTTTAAAACAAGAAAAGACAGCTAGACTTGCCATTTGGGAAATGTTAAATAGGTAGAAGGAGAGGATTTTAAAGCTGAAGAGAACAAAACTTAGGTAAGCAAAACAAAGGAAGCCTTTGAATTTGAAAAAGCACAGCTAGAAAAACTCTAGAGCTGATATCTGAGTTATAAGCAAGCTGTGCTATGAGATGGCATTGAAATTTCATGTAGAGCCTATTTAGGAAAGCTAGAAAGGAGAAATGTGATCAAACTGAAAGAATGAATCAACTTGAAACCAGAGGAAACAGAAAGACTAAAGAAGAAATTGTTCTGGGTGTCTATTACCTCTTCCAATTTTAATCTCACAATGATCCTGTGATGTAGATTATATTCTGAGATAATTAATTCAATCAATCAAGAGCAATTTCACACCATCCCCTTCAAACACCAAGAAGCAATTTAAAGGCAATATGTAATTGTCTTTACTTCTAATATCCAAAAGACTGATAACAAGAAGGAAAATAATTGCCCCAGTTGAAGGTCCTGCATCAATAAAAATTCTGTCACAAAAGCTGAGCACAGGATGAAATGAAATCACAGCATCTTAACTGTTGTCTCAATTTAGGAAAAATTTAGTCACAACTATTTATCACAGGCATTTGAAACAGAATTCAAGTGTAAGAGAGATAGAAAAGGTCCTCATAACGTTCATACCTGCAGCATTTTCCCATAAGAAAAGTGGTAGCTAGCATTGACCAGGAGTGAAAGAAATGATAGGTGAAGATGTTACATCTTCTGGGAAGAAAGAGGAAAAATGGAGTTGTAATGGCTGGCAAATCAAGATAAACCTAGAGAGTGGGGATTGTTGAAGATTTGTTGTTTCCAGATATTGAAAAACTCCTGAAGTGACTCTGAGGAGGTGAAATCCAAAAACTCACTGAAAGAAAAAGCAGACAGCTGTGGGACAAATCTACATAGATGGCTTTTGTGGAAAGACAGAGGAGAGCCCTTATTCTGCCAGACAGATAGAGACTGACACTTAAAAGAGAAAAAAACATCTGGTGTAATTGCCCTTACTTTAAATAGAAAATAGGTGAATAAATAATATTCACATTTAGCCAAAACTGTACATTACATAAACAAGACAGATTTTACCATGACCAGAAAGTTTCAGAGAAGCTTCCTGTAGAGAAGTAACTGATTTTAAACTGTAGAATTGCTGTTGCTGCTGCTGCTTGCTTTACTACTGATGTTATCTGTGCTAGGAGGCAGAACAGTGGGCTTAAAGGAATGCTACCTAGGATCAAACTAGAGATTTGTGTTGTTCTATTTGATGAATAAACATATAGAAAATATTATTTGTCTTGTATATTTTGTCTTAAATAAAATTGCTAAGAACTCACAAAAGGTTATAACACCTGATTGCCACAGGCATTTTATGGAGTGCCTGCTAAGTCTGCTTTAAAAGTACAATTATCTCAAATCACAGCAACTACTATATGCGTTTAATTTTGACTCAAAGCATATTTCATTATTGTGGAAATAGCTGCATATATTTGCTTTCAATTTCTGGTCATAACTAAAAGTGCTACTTTGAGCTTTAAAAATCCACATAAATTTGTCAGATATGAAGTTATATACACTGAATGACAAAATAAAACTCTGATAATAAGTTATCATTATTATAAATTTATAATACTTTGAATGAATGAGTTCTGCAAAATTATATTCGACTATTGTCTGTCACATAATTAGGTACTTAACATGTGATAGCTTTATAATACTCACTGTAGTTTGACCTTATTTTACTATTTAGTGTTCATATTTTTATGAACATTTTGCTATATCTATGCTTATACCCTGACCTGTATCTAATTCAAGATTTATAGCTGAGATTCAGTCAGATGTTGACAATAGTCAGCAGTGCATGAAGTACAGGTATTCAAGCAATTTCTTATATATAAGATGCAAATTCATTTGTATTCAGAATTTGCCATCAGTACATAAATCTTTTGGTAGACATGGTGGAAACAAAAGCTATGATATTGTGCTTTCTGGACACATTAGTGACAAGAAGGGCACAATAAGCAATTTCCTGAAGTTGAATGGATCTCAAATAGATATTCTATACAGAGTCATCAGGCTTAGACAAGCAAACAATGCAAATATAGTTAGCATAGTTTGCTTTAAAGTCTTAGTTGTGAACACAAACATCATGAAATATATTGCTATCAAAGAATGAGAATGCTTTTTGTGTAGTAATTTTTAATATTTTCTCAAAATTTTGAAATAGTATTTAATAAAATATGTAATAGGAAATTTTAATGCATTGTAGAGTGTACTCACTGAATTTAAAAAATGGCATGAGTGAGATACTTGGCTTCAGTTTTGGTCTTGGATTGACTGCAGTTGTGGAAAATCTCTGCAACTTAGCTTTTATACTTTAGTTATATTAGAGTGCACTTTAGAGATAGATTTAATATTACCATTACATAAATGATACATAATGGCAGTAGTTGTTCTGCAGTTCATCAGTTTTATTATTTCACGTAAGTTCTGCTTTATTCCATAATTAAAATATGCAAAAATGCTACTAATGATTCTATGTTTAATGGAATCCAATAGGTCAATTTTACATTTGATAGCATTAAAAAACAACAACATGGTAAGTATTGTTTGTTGAAAATATTAAGCAAGCACTATGTGCATCAATATATGATTGCATTTATTCTGTATCCATTGATACCTCCGATATTGATATACATAATAATTATACACTAATTTTACAGACCATAGCTGCTCTGCTCCGGTTTGTCCTTCATCGAGGGACTTAAGGTAGTTTTGCAGCTTATGGTGCCCATTGGCTCTATGGCTTCTGCTGCCCATTGGCTCTATGGCTTTCTAAGACAAAGGTTGCTCAATTGTGGGTCACACTTGGATATCCCAAGTATTAGTTTTATGTACAATAGAGATATTTCTATATTGCACCTGCTCCTCTCCATCTTTATACTGGCTCTAAACCAGTTTAACAAAATTCTTTGTGGATTGGAAGACTTGGTAGCAGTTTATCAGGGATTCAATCCAAACTGCCAACTATTCAGGACTTGAAAGGAAAATTCTCCTATTGCTCTGGCCTCACAATCGCTGCACCAGAAAATCAGTTGCCAATTATTTTCATTTGTGAGTTCCTTTTCTTTACATATTAAAATGTACATATATTCAGGTATAGCAAAGAGGTTTTTTAAAGTTCTCTTTTTGCATATTCTTAGTTTTCACAGGCTCCCTAATGTCTGCCACAGCTACTTTACAAATAATATTATCCAGTACTGTAGTAATGAATATAACATATGCTTAGCAAGCTAGGAGCAATTACAGGTCACAGACCCAGACCATAGAAAAACACTATAGAATATGTGCAATAAAAAGGCCTGTGATTTTGCTGAGTCTCCTTTGCTATTAGCAAAGCTTGGGTTGCATAAGGTACAGTTACAATATTAGCAATAACAAGTGGTATTTCAGTATCCTAAGCTTCTATACATAAAATTCCATCTGTCCAGGAAATGTTTGAAGAACAATTACTCAATGTCACCGTAAAAATTAAAGTAAAACATGATCCTGAGATTAATATTTACATCATTGCAAGGGCAAAACTTTACTTCATAGTGGATTATCTGAAATTTATAGTATAGCTTTCTTTCCACTAGGCTCAAGGTTGACTCAGCCTTCCATCCTTCCGAGGTAGGTAAAATGAGGACCCGGACTGTGGGGGCAATA
>JANHFL010003057.1:205197-235492 GCA_032468155.1 Oxyrhabdium leporinum
TGTATATTTATGTTTTATACTTGCTGTGAACCGCCCCGAGTCTGCGGAATAGGGGCGGTATACAAATCGAAAAAAAATAAATAAATAAATAAAATAAATAAAATAATACCTAGACATTCGTACTCTGAATCCAAGTGCAAGCTATTGTTTCATGCTTGCAAATCTAAATTATTAAGAACTTGCTCAGCCCAAAATTTGGGATCAACCCCAGAAGCAAGTCCACAAGTCTTTTCTTTTTCAAAAAGAAATTCCTGGTTCTCTGGAATCATCACCTCTACCTAAGACATTCTGTTTTGGCAACCAAATTTATAATCAGTGGCAGGGACAGCTATTAGTTTATTAGTTGTTATTATTGTAGGGCCAATGTAATCATCCGAAGATTTGCCCATCTACTGTAAACCACTCAAAGCTCTATCCATCTCCATCCTACTTTTATTAGACCCATCCTTGAGTTCACTCCATCTGTAGTCTCAGGAACTCAAGTCTCAGAAACTCAAGAAGACGTCTTCTAGAGTCAGTGACTTTGGAGTCAGAAAATTGGCGATCTGAAAATACTTTTAAAAACACATTTATCTGCATTGCAATTGTTGTAAAGGTTTTTGCAATCAATAAATAGGACAGAAGCCCACAGAACAGATTGTATAACAAGTATGGTCTCAGACCCATTTCTATTTATATCTACAAGAGAAAAAGTCACCCAGATTTCATAAATGGATGGCAGCCACTAATGAATACACAGGCCTGTAGAAGAGAGCTAATTTCTAAGGTACTAATAGTGACAAGCTATTCATTGTCTTGGATGCCAAGGTAAAAATATGTAGAAGAATGTGGAAAAAAAATCAAAAGAATGATTAACCCCAAGTGTAAGAACCACTAGCCACTACAAACAACTAAGCTATATACTATAAAGAAACTAATTCTTTGAATTTGCATCCTTAAACAGTCCAAACAAGCACCTTCCACACCTAAAAGAAATATTGTGGAAGGCTTGGGAGAATCGGGTCTTAAGGTTTAGAGAAACAGAAGAACAAGAGAAAGAATTGTATAAAATCCAGTCTGAATTGAACGTTACCAGTGGTCACAAAATGTATTTATATCCCACCTTTATTATTTCATAAATAATTCAGGGCAGCAAACATACGTAATTTTCCTTCGTCCTCCTATTTTTCCAGCAAACAACCCTATGAGGTGGGTAGGGCTGAAAGAGTATAACTGGGCCAAAGTTACCCAGCTGGCTTTCATGCCTAAGAGAGAACTACAACTCACAGTCTCCCAGTGTCTAAGCTTGGAGCCTTAACCGCAATACCAAATTGCAAAGAGAAGGAAAAACGCAGTATTTAGAACAACACAAGTGTGGCCAGCAAGCCAGTCCTGAACCAGATTGTTCAACATTACAATACTTTGCTAGTTCTCTACACGTCACTCTAAGAAAACTGTTTTGAAATGCAACATGATCTATTCCTAAATAAAGTAATATTGAAAAGCAGCTCCAGGTCTGGCGTGTGTCATAATCTAGCTGTTGTCAGAGGAAAACAAATATAGAAAGAAAATATAACATCCTGATGTCCTGTTTGTACATCTCTAGAATTCCTTGGCTGTTGGAATCTAATACAAAAGAGACAACATACACACATTCACAGTAACACACTTATTGGTTGCCTTGAGCTCACAGCTCTCACCCCAGTCTCTTTCTTCCCTCCCACAATCTAATTTGGGAATACCAACACTAGCCTCCCTTTTGTAAAGTTATTTTAAAGGTAGGAGGAAAGTATAGAAAGCACTGGGCGCCACCGCCCCCCTCCCCCATTAGCATCACCCCATGCCTGTGAATTCAGCCGCTTAAGTCTCATCGTTCAAGTTCCTACCCAGGACTTGCAGCTTAGAGAAGATGAAAAAACTCAGAATCAGATACCCAACAGGAGCACTTTAAAGGGAAGGAAACCACTCAAATCGCAACGAAGTGCAAACCTTTTTCGGATTTACGCCTCTTCCACTGAAAAAGCACAGAGGGAGTCGCGGCTGCTGTTATTCCAAAGGCGATGCCAGCAGAGTACCCGGTCCTTGGATTGAAACCATCTTCAAGTTAGCGCACCGCGGACTCTACATACACATGCATGCATGCATGCATGCATGCATGCATGCATACATATATACATACATACATCACTCGGAAAGGTAATATTTGTAAGCCACGAGCGCGCTCCCCGCGCGGCTACAAGAGCGCACCGTCACTCAGTGCGCTCGCCTCCATCCATCCCCGGTCAAGTGCAGGCAAGCGCCCGCTAGCCAAGCGAACCCGGGCAGGGGGAGTCAAACCCGCCCGCGGGAAAGAAGGTGTGGGAACGGGGGATGGGGGGGAAATAACGCACCTCCCCTTCCAACCACGCGGAAGGTTCTCTGATGCTTTGAAAGGAGACGACGTATTGCGGACACAAGCGCGCTAGAGATCGGGGCTCAGCTGTGGGCGGGCGGGCGAGCGAGCTAGCTCCTCCGAGTCACGACTCACAGCTGAAAGTCCTCGGAGGAGGAACGAACGTCGCCGCCGGCAGCAGGCTACGGGAAAGGCTCCAGGGCAGAGCCTGGATGGCGATCTTCACAGAGTCGCGTTCTCACGTTTCATTCCCGCCCCCCGCGAGACGCGGAGGCAAAAGGCTCCATTCAGGAAAAGGGGGACAAACCGCTCGGGGAATAAGCGGCGGGGAGAGAAACCCCGAGGGAAGGCAGAAGGGGAAAGGGGGGGGGAGACACGGGTAGCACCTGGGGAACACCCCCCCCCCAAAAAAAGCCACATTTTTCCCCTTTAACAGATCGCAGCGCCAGCCTTTATCTTGAAGGGAATCCCGCCGGTCTCCTTGGGGTTTGCTCCAAAGTCAACCCTTCCAGGTTCTGGGGCTGCACAACGACGACCACCACCACCAGCAGCCCGGGCGTGGGAAAAGGTTGCAATTAAGTGGCCTGACTTCCGAGGAAAAGAGCGACGGAGGGTCATCCACCTGCAAGAATCGGGCAGGAAGAAAACGGCACAAGCCTGCCTCCCCCGCCCCATTTGCCTAAGGAACGGAGCCGGCTTTCCATCCCTCCCGGTCGGCTATCCTGCGCTGGAGAACGCGGCGTCGGAACTCTCACCTTTTTGCCCTCCGGAGCGGCAGACCGCCGATTCCCCGCGGTCAGGGAGGAAGATCGCCCCTGGCCGACGTGATCCTGTTGCGGGGACATCGCTTCCATTAGATTCCCTTTGACCGCCGCGCGCTGCTCAAACAGCCCAAAGCAAGCCTGAGGTCATCCCAGGCTGGTCCTCGATCCTGGGCAAAAAGAAGCAGCCGTCCTCGGAGCCTCTGCGGGCGGCTCTCATTGGAGAATTAAGGCAGCAGCGCAACGGAAAAGCGCGCAAAAAAGCGCCACCGCCGCGGAAGCTGCCGGCGCCAACAGCGGATTCAGCGCAACGAGAGGCAAAGCGAGTGCGGCAGATAGCGGCACGGCTGGCCCCGCCCACTTGGAGCCCAACACTACCCGAGGTTTGCGGCCAGGCTCCACCCAGAAATGGAAGCCGAGGCACAAGCCCCACCCCTTCTGCTGCGGAGGGCAATCTAGCCCAGCCGGCGTGCTTTGTAGCCCCTCCTCTTATTTTAAGCACACCGTTAGCCCCGCCCATAAAACGAGACTGCAGAATTCCGAGGTGGGGGGTGGGCGCGGTCGTCTGTTTGAGTTTTGTATTTCAGAGGAAACGAAGGGTTATCTTCATCTTCATATTATTATTATTATTATTATTTTTATCCCCGATTATCGAGTCTTTGGACTTCCTGGACTGAGACCGAAGAAGCCCTTTGCAAATTAAAAAAACAACGACAACTATTCTTTCCTTCATTTGATCTCAATATTACTGAAACAACCGCTCTTCCGTAATCCCTTCCTCCTCCGCTCCCTACTAACGGAGCACGTTTTTTAAATTAATATATTCTTGTATCATAGATCGAACTGATTTAAGAAGGAACCTCATCTGGAATCGATCAAAACTAAAAATATTTTGACAGACCCCATGAAATTGCTAAGGGCACAAAAACGCTCGTTGCAACGTTGGCAACTCTGGATTGTGAAACTGAAGTGGAGAAAGGCAACCAGGAACAAGCCAGATCTTGTATCAGTTTCCTGAGAAGGCCGTTTAACTCAGGTCACTGGGTCTTACTCCAAACAAGTACAGCATGCTTTGAAATGTAGATCTGCTCCAGTCCAAGACAGGAGAGAGAAAAAGATGCTTCCAGGCAGAGTATTTATTGAATACTGTGCCACATCCATACAACCTAATATAATACATAATAGGTTCTGGAGTTGTATTTCCAGGCAAAGCTTTTATAAATGTTATTCTTTCGCCGCTTGGCATTTTATGAGAGATGTAAAGAACAAATATCTGGTAACCCATACTTCCTTACCATTCCTTCTGCTGTTTTCTTTAAAAAGAAGGAACACTTCAGCTACTTTTAATTTTAAATTAGAGCCCTGAGGCAGAATGGCTAGATTCATTTCCACAAGCTAAAATAAGCCACATTATAGTATAGCTTAGTATAATGTGGAGAATTTACCACAGGAAGCATTTGGCTACAAGGGGGGGGGTGTCCTTGGGATATGGTCATTTCAGTCAAAATTATGCCCACAACATTAAATTGAACTTCTGCCCATTTCACAATGCAAATAAAAAGGTTGAAATTCGATCACACCCGTTGCAGCCTCCATCTTGGCTATTTTAATTATACTGTGCTGGAAATTACCTGGACTTGACTGTTTTATGAAATCGCTTCTTGCAACATATTGAACTGTGAACTACTACATGGATTTACACAACATCCTAGACCAAAATGTCTTTAGCAAGTTTGTGATTCTTCTGGGAGATACCTGTATATGCTTTGTACCTAAGGTAGGACTAGAACTTCAAAGTCTCCTGCTTACTAGCATGATGCCTTAACAGCTATGTCAAACAAGCTCCTGTCTGTGGCAAGTATATGTATGATTTCTATCTAGCCTACAGTTTTGAGATGTCTCAAAATAAATGGCCTGAAATCATGCATCTCCAAAAATGCAGTATTTTTTGGAGATGCATGATTTAAGGTGAAATAAAAAAGTTGCCACAAAAGCAAATAAAATGAAAAAATATATTGACCAGATTTGCAATATAATAGTTTTTTTGTTCTGACAAGTTTGTTGTGCAAATCTAGCCATTGTGGCTTGCAAATCATGGTTTGCTTGTGAGTCAGGTAGTCACCCAATTGTAGTTTATTCAATAAACCATAATTAAATAATGTAATTATGAGTCAGTCAAACTTGGGTGGATATAACAAATTTGAATAAGGTTCCTTTCACCGATGACAAATCAAAATTTATATGTTAGTATGTAAAATAAACTTAGTCTTCCATTCCTGGTATTTTTAATTGAAATATTTCAAAACTATTGATTAGAATGTACTTTTAGTTTAAAACTTTGTTTTTTTAAAAAAAAACACCACCATATTCACACTATTAGAACAAATAAAGAGGCTTATGCTGATGTTGTATGAAGACTGTTGGCTGGATTGTTAACTTTACAGTGTGATGCTGCATTATGCAAAATTACAGAAATAAGGGGCATCTGTTAACTTCTGCAAGACTTGTGATGTGAGGAGAAATAAAATGCTTTTTTAAAATAAGAAACATCTGTAATGCTGTGTGGGAGACTAGGAAAAGAAGTAGAGCCAGAAATCTTAAGTTTATATTCTTGTTTGTCTTATCTTTCTCGCATTCAAACTCATTGCTGATTTAAGGGAATATTAGATCTCATTTTAAAGCAATTTTAGCTGAGTTTTCATGTTAAACATTCTCGTATTATGACAGCAAGCAGCTTGTGCATACCTTTTTACTCCTTGCTATTACTCTTATTAGTATATTTTATCCTATCTTTCAACTTGGAAGAAACCCAATTTTTTTCACATAACTTTTCTGTAATCAAAGAGAACACTCCCCTATATATCATGCTGAACTTATAATTCTAGGACAATAGGATAACCAAGTGACACCTATCTAATACCTTTTGTGTAATGTTTTTGTACGTATGTTTTCCACCATGATAACCAAATTTATGCTGCTTATCAAGTGTTTTATACCCACTAGGTGGTTTCTCAAATAAGGATTACATAATTTTAAAATGCAAGCACATTAAAATGACCAGATATTCAAAAAAACCCAAACCCATGAGAGTCAAAATGGCGTTGCTAATAAGATGTCGAACTAGGAACACTACCTCAAGCTCTAGTTTTACCCTGGAAACTCATTTTCTTTTTAATTAATTAATTTTCTGTCAGCCCAACATAGCTCACTTATTTATTGTTTTGGGAAAAATAGGTCCTGTACTGATTTTATACAAGTGCATATCCAGTACGTCTATGGCAATGTGTGTTTTTTTCCCCTCACCAACATGGTTGTGTGTCATAAAAATAGTGGTAAAGTTACTATTTTTTTAAACTCCTAAATATTGTAATCTGTACCTGACCACATCCCTTCCACAGATTTAAAAATATTGAAAAACTTGTACCCTAGGGGGAAAAAATAATCTCCAGTACCTGTCTGTCTACAATTTTTCTGCACAGTTTACTTACTTTAAAACAAGTTTTAATGAAGTCATTTTCTGGTAGCTATATGTGGAATTGCAGTTCCTTTCCTAGACTCTTACTGATACGTTTCTATCCCTGATTGGCAAGTACTTAATTATTTTTCCTCTGTCAGTTTTAATGGATTTGCAAAAAATCTTCTAGAAAGCACTCTAAGATTAAAAATAAAGAGGTGTAAAACAACAGTTAAAAGACAATACTTCTAAAATCTTTTTATAGAATCATTAAGATTAGATCTTAGATTTGAGAGAACTATTTCAAGTATTTAAGATTTGATGTAAGGCACCTTTACATAAACCTAGAACTATAGGATTCTGAAGTTCAGGTTTTGTTTTGAATATCAGTATAAAATGGGTTTCAGAATCCAATCTTTCTCAACCTTGGCAATTTTAAGATGGATGGATGTCCACTACCAGAATTCTACATGCTGGCTGGAGAATATTGGGAGTTGAAGTTGCCATGATTATAAAAAAAAGGTTGGATATAACAATTATCAGTTAAACCCAAGTTGCTTCTGTGATGATTATGGTAAGGAAAGTTTCATGAACCAGTTTGTTAGAATTATTGTAAAACAAGAGATTCAAGATACCGTACCAATCTTCATCACAAAAACCAGCCAGAAGTCCATGAATAGTTTGAAAAATAACATAGGCTTATTTTTGCTGATCGACTTTACAAAGGAGGGAATTATAACAAAAGTTGTCCATATTGCAAGACCCTGTGCTTGTTTGTTTTGCCAGTATAGGGAGAAACAAGGCTCCTTCTCCAACACAAAATGAAGACCTACGTGGCTTGAACATTTATATTAAGAAAAAATCACTTGCAGTATCCCTCCTGCAAATTAGCTGTAGACCGCCTACGGTCAAACTGTTGCTGACCCAAAGGAATTGAGTGAATCAATGACTAGTACATTACAGGCATTATGTTGCTCTGATTGAGGATATTGAAACAAGGAAACTATGATTGACTTCCATTCCAGACAAAAAAAACACATTTGTCTCCTTATGGGTGTGGAATTCAGAAGCCCTTGGCTTTGCAGAGAAGAAATTAAAACAAACATGAATGCTTCCCATTTTAACTATGATTTAATCAGTTAACCCCAAGCATATGGGTTTTCATAACAAATGAACCAGAAAATGAGTCATATGGAAGGGGTTCAAACAACATATTAAAATAAAATTTAGATAGCTTGTTACTGTGGTTTAACGTGCCATACAAACAAGGCCATTGATGGTCTTCATATTTAAAGTTGAATATTAGAATTAGTATCTTTATTACATATAGCTAGCTGTTGATTAGCATGTTGTAAATTCTGGGGGAAAAGATTCCAAGGCTCAAATACATGGGCATTTTTGAATGATTAATAGAAATAAGTAGCATGGTTCAAACTACAAAACCTTACAAATGATAGAATACAAATTGCCTAAATTATAAAACTAGTTTGAGAATAAAATACTAATTTATTAAACTACTGTGTCTTGTGTAAAGCTTTAATGTGGTCAGTAAAAAGTGAGATGTACTCTAACAAAGATATAAACACATAAAACAGCATAAGAAATATATATATAGCATTCCAGCATTCTGATTAGGGAATTCTGGGAGTTGAAATCCACATGTTTTAAAGTCATGTTAATATTAGAGTCTTAGTTCCAGAGTTTCTCAAATGTGGTGACTTTAAAACATGTGGATTTCAACTCCCAGAATTCCCTAATCAGAATGCTGGAATTTTGGGAATTGAAGTTCACATGACTTCAAGTCACCAAGTTTGAGAAACACTGGACGCTTTATTCCCATTATATATCTTGCTCTTTGTGCATTAATTACAAATACCAGAAGTTGCTGAATAATCTTTGTCTTTAATAATCTAGAATTTAGAATTTCCTTTCTTCTTTTTTGATGATGGAAAATGAGCAAAGCATTGCATATTGACCCCCAGAGTGAATAGAAGCTAGGGTGCACTAAATTAACTATCCATTTATATTTAAATGGTAGGACTTAAGTATATCACTTAATGCTCATTTAATGAAATATTTTTGAAGTTTTTATTCCTTTTTTTCCACAACTAAAAACTATCCCAAAGCTAGGTACAATTCCCTGAGGGGAAAATAGTTTTAAATAATTATTATTCAGTAAAATTATAACAATGTTCCAAATTTTAAATGAAATTTGACTATGATATTGTGACTATGTTCATATAACATACCAAATCGCAAGCTTACTAACCAGTTTAACTTCTGATGTTATGCAAAACCTGCTAGCATGATGGTTTATTTGCTGCAAATGCAGAAAATAAGGTTAATTTAACATGGTTGTGTAAAAAAAAGTTTCTTTTGTTTTCACAAAAGGCAGGTATCCAGCTTTTGAGTCCTAATTTATCATTTGCTTGAGCCACTAAATAGAGGCACGTGCAGAGTAGCATTCAAGAAGCAGTGAAACCTATTACCTTCCACTTTCTATAAATTGTATGTCCATTCTGCTAATTCCTCCATTAGCTTTATGCAGTATATTAATAACTCATAATTTTCCTTAATGAATTAAAATACTTGGTTAGGTTCACCTACATAGTGAATCAAATTAATCACACTGGCTGGGCCCATACAACTGACTGAGAAAACTAGCCAATTGCACGTTACCTTGATGTGTTGTTTAAATCTACCCTAACTCAAGGTTTGTTTATAGACAAACCCTTGTTGATAAACCTTCACTTAAAAAGCAAAAATTTAACATCCAGCAAAAGATGGGGAATACCTGACTTGGCAAAATAGAACTCAGAATAATTGCAAATGGCATATGAATAAACAAACAATATAGCCAAAAATGAATTTTATTTCCAAATCATGAAAACTAATGGTTTTACTTCATTTGATCAGACTCTAAATTAAATATTCTGTCCAATTCTTTGGCTCAATACTTTAAGAAAGGTTCAGAGAAACTGAAACAGATCAAGTAACAGGTTTACAGGATGCATAATCTATGATCAAAGGAATAGAAATTAAGTCCCATGAAGAAAAAATTTGAAGTCAGACCTGCTTAGTATTGGGAAAGATGACTTGGGAATGCAGGAGTATCTTCAACAGAGAGTGATAAAAAAAATCAAGATAGTGGCTGCAGTTTTGTGATTACAGATCAGTTGCACATGCAATGCACATGAAAAAAATGGAGATTCAGTGTAGTGACTGCAATAGCCACCATTTTTATTGAAGAAATTCCCCCAACCTGATAGACACCCATGGATGGTAGATACACTGTATTTGAAAGGATGTCACAGACCCATTCTCTTTTGTTGAATATAAGCATGGAATAAAGGATTTTAGGATATAGAAAGATGGATTCACATTCAATGTTACAAAAGCATGTTAACAATAAGATTAGTTTAACAGTGGAGCAATCATCCATGGATTGGTCCTTTATTTCCTTTATTTGATTTGCTGAAGTAAATATTTCTGAAGTAGAGACGCTTTAATTTTTATTTTTACACTGTGCAGTGGGAATGACCTTTTGGCTGAAATGGCTAATTTTGTCTTTAAGATTCTATTCAGCCACAGTTGGCGGGTTTGTATAACACATTATATCATAAATCATGATTTGTAAACCATGCTGCCTGGATTCTCAAAATATACTAAATCAAACAACATTTTGACCTAGCATGTGTGTATCTAGCCATTGTACCCAAGTTGTGATTAAAGAAATCTGGCTTAGCATGATGTGACCCTCATATGGAGGCTTATTTTTGCAAACAAAAGACCTCTGGAGGCTTGTGCTTGATTGATATAAGCAGAAATAGACCAGAGATTGAACTGGACATTATGAAGCTCAATAAGAGATTCTCAGTCAAATTTATCAACAGAAGAGACTATATGTAGCTCTAGGTTGAATTGTGAGGGTCCTTGGTGCTCTTTGAAGTTGATTGTTTTCATGTAGATGTTTCATTACCTGGCTAGGTAACATCCTCAGTGCTAAATGTGAGGAGATTTGCTCTCCGTTTATATACTGTAGCTTGCTCTATCGTTGGTGGGTATTGTTTTTTTCTTTGGAATTTCCTTGGTTAGGCTGTTGCTTACTGCTTGTGTGTCTGAGTTGGTAATTTCTTGATTATTGTTTTCTGCTTGATTGTCTGATGTTAATTCTGCTGTTAATTTCTGCTTATGAGTTAAGTTTGCTGTATTGTTGCTTCTTTTTAAATTCACAAACATTTAAAAAAAACAATGAATTTGAGGTTTTGGACAGCAGCTTGAGGATTTTCTAGTTCTTTGTGTTCTAGAAAAATCTTGGAAGTCTCAAGAGTGGAAGCTCCTTTGAGGGTGAAACAAACATGGCATAATTATAGAGATGCTACAAGTTAAAACCAAGTTCACATATTTGACTTTTCTCCAAGCTCCGTTGGAATTAATACCAGAAGAACTGAGAATCATACAGCATGAGAACAGAAGTAACTAAATACTCCTTTTGATGTTCTTCTGAAACTTCATTATGTGTAGGAAATTCACACAAAGTTAAGTGAACCACAAGCTCCAGGTGTTATATACTCACACCCTGTTAGATTCCTGGGATTGGTCTCAACTTTGAGGGTGTGCCCATAACATATTTTGTCACTTTTTTGTTTTGTTTTTTGTATTGACCCAGAATCGGTGTTCTTTACCCCATGTTTTCCTCTCCAGGAAATGTAGAGCTCCACTTTGATTTTATTTCAGCGTAGTGATAGCTCATGCATAGCACAGCACACTTCTCTATATAAGGAAGTAGATGAGGGATTAGAGCAATGTTTCTATAACTTTAAATTGTATGGGTTTCAGCTCGCAGAATTTCCTAGCCACTGTGGATCTGTGCAGGGAAAATGCATTGGCGCACCTTTGAAAGACGGTAGAGCATACAATTGTTATTTATGTTCTATACTATTAATACAAAGTCTTTTAAGATATTATCCAGGTTAATGCTAGAGAGGAGATTTGAGTTATGATATACTATTATGATGGAATAAGGAACATCTGGTAAATATTTTTTTCCAACTTCCCAGTCTAGTCCACAGTCTTGAAAATTCCTGGTGATCTCTCACCTGACTATTAACCAGGTCTGATCAGCCACGCTTGGCTAGATACTGCAGGTCAAAGGCTGAATTGCCAAGTTTCCCTTCTTCCTCTTTATATGGTCTAGAACAGGGAGAGGAAGCTCAACTATAACTCCCAGCAACCCTAACTATCAATGCCCTACTATAGGTCACAATTACAAGGAACGTCTTTCCCAATGCATACCCTTCAGATGCTGATGAAAATTCTGGTAGTTGTAGTTACTACATAATCAAAGAACATCAAGTTGGGAACACTCATCTAAGACAACCCACTTATTTATCTTTTGTGACATCTTGAAAGACATTCCTCTTCATTCAGGCCTTGCCAATTAGGTGGAAGAAGACTAAAAAATATAGATGAGCGTTATTCATAGTGAACCACACTTGGTTTAGCCACAAATAAACAGAATAAACTTTGTTAAATTTCATACAGGATATTCTATGTCATAATCACATTAAACCATACCCTACTGTTTATAAATCATATTGCTGGGTATTCATACTATATATATTTGGTTTGGGATTAGAATATTATGTGAACCCAACCATTATTTAAAATAACGTGATATGTGAATCCAACCAGGCTCATAAACCAAGGATTCAAATAAGTTTAATATACTGTGTAACACTCCCCACTGACTGGAATAAAATATTGTCACTTTTGTACATCTTTATTGGCTTTTACTGCTCAATTACTTTCCCTCTTTAATCAAGAAAGCCAACAGAATGTTGTGTGCAGCAGCTTTGCAACTACTAGACAGAGGAAACAGGACTTGATGAACTGTGCTTCCTAGAAGTTTCAGAACATGTAGTGCTTCAAGTCAGCTGAGAGAATCGGCACAGTGTACACATCCTAGGAACACAAGGGCAGTCTTGTAAGTACGCAAAGGCAGATCCTATTAGAAAATGTCACACCTTGCTTCTGTGAGCCTTGTGGGATACAAGCCAACAAAAGCCACCAAGAATTGCACAGCATGGAGCAAACACCAGCAAACGGTCCCAGTACAGGAGTAAGGATTTAAATAATGTTTATTTTGTACCTCGATCAGAGCTTTTCTGGCATTTCTGTGACATGTGCCTGATCTCAGCCTGAAAAGCAGATTAAAACATTGATTCCAAATTAGCAGACTGATATTCCTGTTCATGTAGGATGTGTGTGTGTGTGTGTTTCCTGAGCTTTCTCTTCTCACTCTATTCATGAGGATGGAATGCTGGACCCACTGCAGATTCATTAAAGGCAGAATTGTCTGAAGTTGCAATCACAAGCACATTTTCTAAAGACTCAGTCCTCATGAACATTTTGGAATTCACTTTTGAATAAATAAATTTAAGATTACAACCTGATAGGATGGTCCTAAGCATATTGATTCAGCAATAGGTTGCCCTGAATCCAATGGGACTTACTCTCTATCTAATGGGTTTAGGATGCATAATAAATCTGGGAATCCTCTATAATCAGAGAATTAGGAGGTTGCTCTGAAGCCATTGAATCCATTTTCACTTTAGTACTATACATAAACTGAATTCTGGTTTCCCAAGCAGAACACATCCAGACAATCTCTTGAGGTCATTGGTTCACTGCTCTTATTTTAGAACATTGTTCCTAATATCCAACCAGAATCTGATTTTATTACTGAAGACTATGATTCTGTGTCCTGAAGTTTGCAACAATAATGAACAAATCATGCCTTCATTTGTGTGAATGCCTCAGATGCTTAAGGAATGTTACTATGTGCATCCTGAGTCATCTTTGTTCAAGGTTAAACATGCACAATTCTTTCAATCTCTCCCTGCAGGACTTAATTTCCACTCCACTGATAATCTTTTGCCTGCCTTTATCTTAATCCCCTGTAGTATCCAGAACTGGATTAGCTACCTCAGGTGATGTATGCCCAATACAGCTCCTCTTCATTAGGAAACTTTATATTTCTAGTGATTTAGCCTAAAGTTGCAGTTGCATTTTTTAAAGTCACATCACATTGCTGACATGTTCAATTTGTGATCAATTAAAATGCCAAGATCCTTTTACAAGTACTATTATCAAACTGATTCTCACTTTGATAGGTGCGCTGTGCTTTTTGTTTTTTTGTTTTTTAATTTCCTAAATGAGCAAGTCTGCAAAGCTTGTGGTTGCTTAGTAAACTCTGTTAAAGACAGTGGAAACTGGCTTCTAGCAAACCTGAGAGTCTGTTTGTATGAATGGGAGTTTTATCTTTCAGCATTGGGGAGGACTAGCCATGGGGCTGCAAATTCTTCAGCAGGGCTCATTGGGGTAAAAGCAATATCTTAAATATTTTCTAAAGAAAGACAAAGTTTTCCAGCCATCACCAGTAAAAGAGCTGTTACGTTATTATCCTTCTCACAATTAGAATCTGCAATTGTTCAACAATACCGATCACAGCTAAGTAAAGGAAATATAGTTCACCCAACACAAACTTAATGGATGGCACATTTTGCTGGGTATGGGCTGAATTTGGCCATTCAGTGAGGTCATCAGAGGTCATTTAGTGAGGCATCACTGAGCAAAGCGGTATTCAGTGATCCGAAAAGCGGACCCCACACTTGCGGGAATACGCTAGGAAGAAGAAGTGAGTTATCAGAGGATTTACAAAAACTATTAATTTAAGAAATGTTTGTTTTATTAAAATTAATTAAATGTAGTTAATTTAAATTTTCTCTGTACATGTAATATTGTCTCTCTTCTGTCACAATATTTTACAGAGTGAAAAGGCACATCATTTTGACTCACTCGTTTTCCCCTCTAGTTTCTATCCTCCCCTTCCCCAACAATTCAGAGAAGGAATTGGTTTACACATTAAGTGTTAAGACTAGGGCTATCAGATCTGTGCTACAAAACTCCAGATAGCCATAAATAGCAGCAAAGAGTTGGATATTTCATTGTTATCATCCGCATTTTGGGGGCCCAGGTTTCATAGTCACAGGTAGTCCTCAACTGACAACAATTCATTTATTGACCGAAGTCACAACAGCACTGAAAAAAGCGCTGAAAAAAGTGACTTATGACCACTTTTCACACTTATAACCATCGCAGCATCCCCATGGTCACCTATTCAAAATTCGGAGGCTTGACAACTGGTTCATATTTATGACCATTTCTGTATCCCAAGATCATGTGATCACCTTTTGTGACCTTCTGACAAGCAAAGTCAATGGGGAAACCAGATTCACTTAACAACCGTGTTACTAATTTGACAACTACAGAGATTCATTAGAGCAAATGTGGCAAGAAAAGTCATAAAATGGGACAAGACTCACTTAATAAATTTCTCAGTGAGCAACAGAAATTTTGGACTCAATTGTGATCGTAAGTTAAGGACTACCTGTACTTAAAAGTCAGAGACACAAAAAGGGCAAGAGGTAAGGTCTCATTTTTATTGTTAACCTTATTTTTTCCTATGTAGAAGAAAAAGGGGAATATAGTAATGTCCTCTTCTGAAATTTTTCTGGAAAAATTACTGTTGTCAGAGGATGATTGCGAGTGACTTTGCAGGAATACACTTTGCGTTTTAAATCCTAACTTTGACACCATCTGGCTCACTGGATAGGATTAATATTGATCCAGCCAATCATAGTTCAAGAAACCAGAAGTTTTTAATCCAGTTTTGGACTTACATAACAATGGTATGTAAGGGTGTAAGTTAAGAATTGAAACAGTAGGAATTAAGCTGATACTCATCCATACAGAAATTAGATTTGCTGTTTTGGTTTTATTTCTGATGATCATCTGTTGGACAGGAGTTTTTTTGGTTTTTTTAAAAGAAAGATCTTGTCTTTTGCAAAATCGTGCTTGTAATTCATGCTCAGATTCTATACTGGCAGTTGTATGAAGAAAACTGTTCATATCTGTGACACATTGGATATTTGCTGATCTTGTTATTTAAAAAGCCTTCGTGGTTGGTTTGACAACATTTCCCCTTTTCAAACTAAATAAAGGGTGGGCAAAAGGATCTTAGACAAAGGAGGAAGTGGTATCATCTCTTCAAATGCCAATAAGGAGCAGAACTTGTTTTTTCATAGGAATTATAGATCTGTTTAACATTTGAATCTTCTTAAGGAAAAAATAGTACAGTATCAGATACCTCACAGGAAAAGTTTTTCAATGGATCAAATACTCAAAAATACCATTTAATTTCCAGAGCTGAAACAGTACAAGGGAGTTTTTGGCACTGTGTTGTAGAAGTGATATGAAGACAGAGATGGAAGCAGTAAAATCCAGGTCCCAGTTTGAGGATGTAGCACTTCTTGAGTTGGGAAGAACAATGTTGATACTTAAGAGATCAATGGAGTAGAAATACTCCTTACTTTGAGCATTTTTATCTTGAAAATGACAATATCCATGATCATAACACGAAGGCTGTGTGTTCTACAATAAAACTGTGGGGCGACCTCTATGCATTGACGACTTAATTATATTAGGCATTAGCAGGTATAATTGTGCCATTTTTAGCGTGACACCTTTTGATTGCTTAATACCACAGCAGCACTCAGAGCAGTTATGAAACACTTCCCTTCTTAGAAAAAAAATGCTTACTATTCTAAAAAGCATGTCAAATATTTTTCAACATTTTTTCCCCCAAAAAGGGAGAAAAATCCATTTCTGGATTCTTTTAAGTATAGAACTTTGGAAAAAAATGTGTGTCAGCCCTATTACTAAACATATAATGCCAAATCTACAACTGTGATTTTAATAGTGATACAATCTTCCCAAAGTAAATCAAGACTTTCCATGAAGAACTGGGTTAGAAAGGAATGAAAAGAAAGTTCAGGAAGTATGAATTCTATCATTCCTTCCTCAGAATTTCATCATAACCACCAGATGTTTGCTGAAACAATAGAAAGATTCTAGAGATGATGCTGGCATAGAGAGGCATTTAAAATTTGTTAAGTCTCTGGAAAACCAAGTATATGTCTGAAATTTGAAAAAGATGTAGAATTTTTGACTCTACTCCAGGTGAGGCGAATTCTCAAGAAATCCTCGTCATTCAATGAGATGAGCTTACCAAGTAAACAGTCATTTCTGGCTAGATCTCACTAGCAACAGCTGTGAATTCTACTAATAAACAGATTTGTTTTCTGCTTGTCAGTGAGCTCCTGGAACAGATGAAAAACTAAAAAAAAGTCACTGAAACATGAAAGGAAATGCATCAGGTTGAAAAACTATAGAAGTGGCTTACTACTGTAGTTTCTGTAACACCAAATTGCTTCTTATTGACTTATATACTGTCCTTCTCCTTCTCCTATAACTTTACACAATTTTCTACTGTTCCCTCATAGCTTCATAAAAAGGAATACAATAAAGTAAGTGGGTTTTTTAAAAGTTTTTTATTTTTATAATCATTCCATCTTCAATTGAACAGTGTGTTGTCTGGGTACAAGTACTTTTGTATAATGGTAATCAAAACTACAGCATCCTTCATTACATTGATATTAATTCTGCAATATTTAGCATAGTAATATTCCACATATTGATTCTACAATGTTAATATAGTAATATTATTCCACATACTAGTCATAATACTTACTTATCTCTTTTATCATATCTTCTTTATTTTATTTAAAAACTTCCATTTTTATTATTTAACCATTGATAAAATAGATCCCATACCATATAGTATTCAGTTTGCTCTTTCTCCTTAATTGCCAATGTCAATCTATTCATTTCTGCACATTCTAATATTTTCCTAATCACATTCTCATCTGTAGGTGTTTCTTAACTCTTCCAGTTTTGTGCAAATAAAATTCTAGCAGCGGTTAATATATGAATAACTAAATATACATTTTCCTTACTATAATCCCTGAAATATTGAAGATTCAAAATTACGTTGGTTCAGGGCATTATTCTTTTCTATTGTTGCTCAAGGAAAGATATATATATCTCCATGTGCTACTTGAAATAACCCAGAAGAATTTGACTAGCTGCTGAGAAAAACAAAATTTGAACTAAGATAAGTCTTGGCCTGATCCATGAGAGGTATTTATGTTCAAATAAAGAGATACGTTTGTAAATGGTGCTTGTAAGTTAGAGCACAGGGCTGGAAATAACAGAAACAGATTTAATAAAACAAATGTAAAAAATTTGGAAACAGAAAATATAATTACATAGAATGTATTTCTGCTTGAAATAGTAAAAACATTGGATTATGGGTGGATTTAGCAATATGATGTGGCTACAAAAAGGCAAATTTAATTTCAGACTGCATCTGAAACATAAGTTCTAAATCATAGGAAACCACAGTTTCACTTTATTCTGCAGGGATCATATCTTACTTTGAATATTATGTGCACTTTACAAATCATTCAGAAAATGAGAAGTTCTAAGAAACAAATTGAGAATTCAAGATCTAATCAAGTTCTAAGAAAATCCTACAAAAAGAGATTGAAGAACTAGGAATGTCCATTTACTATAATTAGTACATGATAGCACTATTCAAGGTATAAGACTTCCTTCCTTCTGGTATTAGAAAGAAGGAAGAAGTTCTATTTTGTACTATCCAAAAAGATAATACACAGAATAATGCATTACATTACAAGAATGCAGATTCAACAAGAAGAAAGCATAGTTGTTGTGGTTAGACTTATAATTTAAATAGTTGTTTCAAACCTCATGATTACTTATTTATCTATAATATAGCCTTCTGGCTAAAATGGACATTTGGACAGGTAATGGTAAAGTCAGAACAAAAAAAACATAGAAAATAAATACAACTCGGGATTATTAAAAACCTCAGTAAGCTATCATAAACTTCACAGCCAAACTACTATACCTAAGGGTCATATTTTGGCTGGTTCACAAATAGGGCAAAACTCATCATATAATGCAGGCTGCCACTACAAGATCTATTGTCTGATTCATATTATGTCTACCTCTGAAAGCCTCCACAACAGACCCACTCATAATGAGCAGTCTTTATGAATAGATTCATGATTCTGACAAGGCAGATAGAATCATACTACAAATAAGGATTTGTGTGAGGCGAAGAAAATGTAGGAAAAGCAGTAAAGTGAATAAAAATTCTATCCATTTTTCTTTTTGTTTGCCCCAGCATATATAATTATCTGGTAGCTCCAAAGACATTGCTGGCAGAAAAAACAGACATTAACAGCAGTGAAGATGGTGGTAGATATTAAGACAATTTCTTGAAAGTACCGGTAGCATTGCTTGTTACTAGCCACACTATAGATTTCCTGTTCCCAGCATGTAGATGTACCCATTAGTTAGTAAGGAATAGGGCAAAACTGAAGAAAGAATATATTTGGGCTAAGATATATAGGACAGCAGAAACTGCTTCTATTCTTTGATGTTATCATTAGACTGAGTTCCACTTCTTGAGTTAATTTTTTTCTTTCAAAGCTTTTTTTTTTTTGCTTTCTGTGGTTGTTAGCCGTAATAATAATAAAAAAATAAATGAATACAACTGAATGCAAGGTACCTTCTAGTTCCTGTTCCTCTGGTTTAATACCATCACATGTAAAAGAAAAACAAAACAAAATGAGTGACCAAAATGGATGATCAATAAAGTCTACCATTTATGAATTATCAAATCAGCTGCCACAGATTAAAGATGCTGATTTTAAAAATATATATTTCCAAATAGTTATCCTTTTAAAAAAATCTATTAACGGATAACTATTTGACTTCCACTCTGACAGGAATAGGATAATCACAGTTTTCTGATATATTCTTACTTATTTGTAATATCTTTTGATGGGTTTATCTACTGCCAACCAATAATGGGTAACTTTCCAGGTGAAGTCAGTCATGTCAGACCCTTAAATGAGAACATTGTAGGGAGTCTGCTACACAGACAGGAACCTGTAGTCTTGAAAGGAAGTTCTTTTAATGTTTTAAAATGTGTCTTCTATCCACAGCTGGAATTGATAAAGATTCCCTTTTCATGTTCTTTTGATTTTAAGAACTCTAGTGCTCTGTAGGTTATTACTGTACTATGCTGGTGTTCTCAAATGGGTTCAAATCCAAGCACTGATCATGCAGAGTATCAATATATTAAATGTGCCATTTTTCCCCCTGCATATGACAATTTAAAAAGTGTTTAACTTTCTGGAATACAGTATAGGAGACTAAAAAGATAAAGTAAAATTATTTATAATCAAAATATTGCAACTCTAAAAATAATGAAAGCTTGTAAGGTTACACAGATGTTAAATAGCTAATTTTCAATTCAATTGTACTTGAGCTGTGCCATGAGTGTGCCAATCCTTTAAACAAGGTGCTTTGTTCATGGGAGCTGGTACAAAATACCTGTATTCAAAACATTAAGGCAACTACATTTTCCCAAACTTAATGCAGCTACTTAGATGCTTGGCCTTTGTAGAAATTATACAGCTTTGTCTTCCTTCTATTATTTTCTGATTCTTGAACAATAATAAAGCAACCTTCTTCAGCAAAGATATGTTTTTCTACTTGTGCTTAGAGAGGAATAATGTCTAAACTAGCGCTATATGTGACCACTTGAGTTCCTGTAAGGATTGTATCCCTAGCTCTGGAAATAGCTTAATTCACTCCAGATAGTTTTGCATTGTTTGTTGTGAGTTTTACCTTTATTGGAATATTATCCCTGCAGTGTAAGCAGCAGCTCCTACCTCTTTTAGCAATGTATCTTTCCTTTTTTCTTTGATTGGGAATAGCTCCAGCCAGGATGCTGTAAAGAACTCTTGTGTAGCCAGGTTCTTTTTTGAAGAAATGATTTAAAACTCCTGTATACTTTTAAGTATTTTGAACAGAACTACTTTGGAGGAGTTCTCTGTGGAGACCGTAAGTGTTCCCTCTATCACATGGGTGTCAAACTTGCCGCATCACATTGCCATCATGTGACGTATCGTGACATTTTTTCCCTTCACGGAGCTGGGGTGGGCATGGCCTGCATATTACGCACCCAGCCGCAGACTGCCAGTTTGACACCCCTGCTCTATCATATGACCTTTGGTCCCTGCTTTCTAGAAAATCAAAACAAGTATATAAGGAGTAAGGAAAACTCGCTGTTTGAAAAATGATATTCCTTTCCATCTCCTAGCCATCTTTTCTGGTGAAAATACTTTGGCTCCTAAACTGAAATGTCAATCCAGACAATTTATATCACATTACCCTGTATGAAATCATTTGATCTTGGCTCAAGCCATACCCAACTCCAAGCTGTACATAGCTTTCGATTTTCCATGTTTACTTCCATCCCTGAAGGCTGTACAGAAAATAAGTTAGTTCAAAATGTTTATGGGAAGGCCTCAAGATAAGATTTGATGTAAATGTGATCCAGGGCCTTTTCTGTATTAAAACCTAAAAGTGGAGAATTTATAATTTTAAAAACACAAGTATGACAAATGGAATTAATAATACATTAAAATAATCTTAAAAGTAGAAAAATTGGAAAGAGAAGTACTATAGTACAATCTCAGATAAAAGAATTTAAAGTCAGACAATTTTCCCCCCAGCTTGCTTCACAATAAGCAGATTGGAGTATTTGTCCTTTCTAGGGAGAATCCTAGTTAGGTTCTAGTACAAAGAATATATATATCAACATTCATTTTCATGATGTCAAGAGATAGGAAGATTCTCATGAACATAATACATTTCATGTTGAAAAAAAAACAGATTTTCAGGTATATTAGCAACAGTGCTTAGATTTATATACCACTTCACAGTGCTTTACAGCCCTCTCTAATCGGTTTACAGAGACAGCTTATTGCCCGCAACAATTTGGATCCTCATTTTTCCGACCTCAGAAAGATGGAAGGCTGAGTCAACCTTGAGCCAGTGAGAATCAAACTGCTGGCAGTCAGCAGAATTATCCTGCAATACTGCATTCTAACCACTGTGCCACCATGGTTCTTGATCATAAGCCATCAAGAGCTTTACAGATTACAGCCAACAACCCAGTTGGGTTCAGAAATAAATAGGAAGTAAGTGTATTATTACATTGCCTTTTATTTATTAGACTACTATAGTGTTCCATGTGCCTTGTTGTATAGTCATCCTGAAAAACGTGACCATGGAAATGCCTTCTGATAACAGTGGCTCACTCAGAGGTTTTGTCTTCTGAGCTTTCGGACTCATTCTGGAGCCCGTCTTCAGGAAACTTCTCTCTACAGAGTTTGTGCATAGAGAGAAGTTCTCTGAATATGGGCTCTAGCATGAGTTTGAAAGCTCAAAAGACCTCTAGTCCCAGTGACCACATTAGAATACCATTGGCCAAATGATTCTGATCATTGTAGGCCTAAACCTGTCAAGTTTCTGAATATCTTTTCAAAGGCTTGAATGGCTATTCTACCAAGTGTTAATATGTGGCAGTATTTTTTGGCTGCTAGCTCCTTGATCAGAAGCTATCCACCACTTTAATATTTTCCTTTTAGTTTTAAGACTGCATGCTGCACTTATTATTAGTTTCCTTTATTTTTAATTTTAATTCCATTTTCTCACTGTGTTCTTTGACATTTATTGCAAGAGCTTGCAGGTTCTTTTTTGGCTATCAGAATAATGTTATCACCAAAGTGGAGATTACTGATGATCCCCTGCATTTTAAAATGCTTATCTTCTTCCAATCTAGCTTTTTAAAATATAGGTTGAATAGATAAGAAGAGAGAATGCATCTTTGACTCATTCCTTTGACAACCTACGTCAGTATGTACTGTGACTTTCTGACCTGTACTACATAGGTGTTGCACGAGGACAATGAGATTTCCTGGGATTTTTGTTTTTAAGCATATCTCACAGCTTGACACAATTTACATAACTGAAGGGTTTCTTTATAATAGATGAAGCACATACTGACTTCTTTTTATATTTTTTAGCTTTATCAACTATTCAGTAGACATCAGCAATAATATATACTGATATATATTTCTAAAGCCTGCTTGAACACCTGGCATCTTTTTTCCCCATGTATGGCTCTATTCTCTATTGGATGATCCCAAAGCATGTGAAATTAAGAGTTTTGTGTAATAGTTTTCTTATTCTGTAATTGTTTCTGTCTCTCTTTTTATTTTGGAATATAGATTGACCTCTTCTTGGCCACATTGTCATTGTCCAGATTTGTTGACATAGCTTGGTTAGAACTTTGACTGATTCTTCTGTTGCTGTATAATTCTGTATTATTATGTCAGTCCCTACAGTCTTCAACTGCTAATCTAATTTCGTTTTCTGCTAATAAAAGTTCTTGTAATTAGGGAATGTCTTCTGAGATATTTTGGATATTAAAATATATATTGTATGGTATTTCAGTATACACATTCTGTCTTTGATTGGTCTTCTGTCTGCTGATATCCTAAAGGCATGGCTCATTTTAACTAGAAATGCCTTTATTAATACATGATTGCATTTTTGGATATCAGTTGAATAAAAGTACAATTTTCTTTCTAAAACCAGAGTTGTATCAAATTGGAGGAATCTAGATAATCAGTATTATTTAAGGAAGCCTGAAGTTAAATTGCCGTCTTAAAACTGGCTGATAATTGGGAAGGGCACTGTGGGATGTAATGATAACTTTCCCACCAACGATCTAATATAATCCCTTTTTTCAGAAAACATGAGAGATAAGCCTCCATTTCCTGCAAAGCAACTTGTATAACACAGTTAACATTTTTCCCTATGGCAGCTCTAATGAAAAAAATCAAGGGAACATATTATTGTCCTCATTTCCGTAAGTTTATGGTGTATATCCCCATAGTGAATACTATGTATCCATCTATCAAACCTGGATATGGGCTCTCTCAGTCATAAGCCTAGAAATGTGTTATTTGCTTCATAATAAGTGAATGTTTGCAATGGTTTGAAGCAATATTTTATTTATTTCAATCTTGTTTTTATATACTTCAAAAGGCTAGGATAAAAACCATAAACCTGAAAAAAAATAAAATGAAATATATAAAACATTAACACTGGTCTTCTAAAATCTAATGCATGCAAGGAAAAATCACAACTTAGCTTATTATCTTACTCTGAATGCCTGTCTGAAAAAAAAAGTTTTTTCTATCTTTCAAAAGATTTGTAGAAGGATGCTTGGCATAAAAATTGTTCAATAGGAACATCAGGGAAAATTTTCTATTCCATAAATAAAATACAGCATAAAATTAATAGTATACAACCTTCTGAGAAAATGTAATGTGCACTGTTGCTACAAGAATTTTGCCAGTCTTTCTTGCAGGAAAAATGAAGTCATTTTAAATAATATTCTTATGCAACCAAAATAAGTAGTAGATTTGCATATCAACAAAGACACACATGAACGGTTTTACCTGTTTTCATTGCCTTTCTGGGTAAAAAGAGAAGATGCGTAATAATAAATAAGGTAAAAACATTTTATTTGGTAGGAACAAGGATGCACAGCAATAAGGTGGATGGAATAAATTACAACAGTGATAGGTACAAAGTTGTCCTGCAGAGAAATATCTATATGGTCAGTAAGAGCTAACATCAGCTTCAAGGCACATAACCCATTGACCCATCCATCCATCAATCTTCCATTTTTCAAAAGGGGACTTAGCTCTAAAAACTCAGTTTCTAAATAATTGTATTGCTGAGGTTCTTCATGGAGGTGGAAAGATGTGACTCAGCATTTTAAGAAAATATATACTAATTTACTATCCTTCTCTGACTTTTCAACAGATACAATGCTTGCACCAAGATAATTGACAGTCAGTGAAGAGTTTATGTTTAAATTTTAATGTAAAAAGAGACATTTCACTTCTATAACTTTTCCCATAACATTTGTGCAGTGGTTTTCTGCCAGAAAACTAGTCCCCCCCCCCCCCCAAAAAAAAATCTACAACTTACCAAAGAAAGTCCTGAAATGGTTTCACTGTTACATTTGCTAAACACTAGGGCTTAGTAAATTGGTAGGGCTATTTGACTTTCATAAAGGAACAGAAAGGAACATTTTACATGTGGTAACAGTACAAAGTATACCACAGAGTAGTGGAGAAAGAGAACTGTAGAGTAAATATAGTCTACCTCAAAGACAATTCTATTGCAGTTATCTATTTAAAAAAGAACAGAAAATTTGAAGCATTCTGACTTGCCAAAGTACATTTTAGATATAACTTCCTCATTTTTCCAGTTATCAGATTTCATTCTTATTTGCTCAAGAGAGCACTTGTTTTATCACTGGAAATGACAACCAGCATAAGTCAGCCCTCAAGAGAAGCGTCAAACATAATACCAAAACAAACAAACAAAAAACAGAGAATAAAAATGAAAATGCAATAAAATTATAGATGACATTAAAAATGCAACCTATGTCTGAGTGACATAAGGTTTATGAGGAAAATAAACAATTAATAAAAATCAGAAGTGATGAAATAATTTTATTAGAAGTTGCATTTGGATTTTTATTTTAGTTGATTAACCTTTTAAAGATGATGCAGCTAGTGAAGCAAAAATTGATTGTTCTATATGTATTTGAACATTGTTTATATCTTAATTAAAAGATGCCCATCCTGAAAAATGACTTAATTCTGTATGAACATGAATTATGATATAACCTTACATCAATTTGCATTTTTAATACCTAAAATGGAGACTGTGAAAACACAAGTAGCTGAATAAAGACAACTTTGTGGGGGCATCTGGGATATGTACAAATTCTTTTTCAAATGTAATAGACAATTGCTTTTAAAATTAAAAGTATTGGATTCATCTTTTCTTTCACTCAAAAACTGCATCATTTCCAGATCTACTTGGCAATGCAAGCCTAAAGCAATAGCTGTGGGAAGAAAATGCTAGAAGGATTTCCTGCAGCACATTGCTCAGCACAATCTACTATTTATTCTAAAACAGTATTTTGATGAAAATGAAAAAGTATTTCCACACTGTTACCCAAGAAAACTCTGTCCATGCCAGTAATCAATAGTCTGATTCAACATCAAGGATTCTTTATAGTTTATGAAAAATCTAAACTTCAATGTGCATTGTTAATATATTGTATAAATAAAGGAAATCGACATAGGTTTAAATTTCACTTATTTGGAATGGTCATAAAGACTGCAATTGCTTAAATGAAGCTAAACTCAGGCTTCTTACATCAGTACGCAATCAAAGATCAAACCTTTGTGAACAAAGTGTCTCAATTCACTGCTAGGCAAGATGGCAAATATTTAAACAGGAGAAGTTACTAGATCTGACTTCCTTCTTAGCTGACATACTCAATTCTGGTATTTGTCTTAGCAAACATATAAGTACATACAGCACATAAAAGAAGATTTCAGAAAGAACAAGATGCAGATTAAGTATGCCATTCTGGAGTAATAACTGGACAAACTATAACCTCAAGGGAAGAATCTCAATTTCTGAGTGGATCCATTAGACCTCAGTCTGCAAAGATAGCTCTGGTGATTCTATCCAAGATGGAAAAGCTGGTATAATATGCATAGCCTTAGGAAACTAAAATACTAAAAGGTTGAATGTAAGCCATGGGGATAATTATGGAAGGAGCAGGCGGATGGGAGGGAAAATGAATTCTTACTAACTTTCAAAAGTAAAGGGAGGTATATTATCGGTGAAGCAATCTCTTGGATCTTGGGGAAAAGACATTACAGATATTACTGTTTTACTAACATTCCTCTTGAGTGTTATAAATGCACTTTGAATGGATACAACAAGGAATTGTTGTGTCTAACTTAGTGAAGATGTAGATAAAAAATATATGGTTTTTAGAACAGATTGAACTAAATGATTACAGATGAAATACAATCTACTATGTTTAAGTTGTCTACTGGTTGGATGAAAAAAGTGCCATTTGTTTCCCAAAAGTTGTATTAAACCAAGGTTAATCAGATTGAAGGCAAGAATAAACAGGGCTATCCTTACAATTAGGTACAGTGATTCATGCAACTAAACCATACTGTCAATGTCTTGAAAAACTGGGAATTGCTCCCACTTGTCCCACCATTAATTCATTGTGTGGGAAAATTAATTTGTTGCTCTTCCACAAAGGAAAAACCTTACTCCTTTAAATGAATGGCCAAATTTTGCATATGAAATAAAGTGAAGATATGCCATTTTATTCTGGATTATTACATTGCATCGTTCTTCAAATTTTTTTATATTGGTGGGGAAAAAAAAGATCAAATTAAACTTATTTTCATTTATTTTGTCTGACTTTTTCAAAGGCTTTGGTCCAATTGCACTCATAGTGTAATCTTTTATAGCAAACAGCAAAATACTTGCTATTTTATCCCCAAATATTTAAATAAAACAACAACAAAACCCTAGTAGATCTCTGAAGTCTAGGGAGAGAGATTGTTCTTTAATTTGCCAGTATCAGGGGCAGGGGACAAAGGAATATTTGATTCAGGATAATAATATTGCTTAAGTGTAAATTTTCTGGAGCTTGGAGGAAGAGTCATCCTTATATGCTTATATGCCTATAATGTTCATTTATATAATGAATTAAGCATTTTGACCATGAGCAGTTTACCAGCAAAATATGATCCCAAGAATGTAAGTTCAGCAAAAAATAAATCAAAATCAAAATCTAGCTTTCTTGTATCTATTTATGAATGTGGAATTGAAAGTGTTTATTGCAATATCTGGAAGGAAGCCCTGATATCACCATCTAAAATATTTCTTGTCTCAGAACTGCTTGTTTTGGATTAAATGTAATTGAATTGTAAGTTCTCTATAATTAATATTTATAACTGCAATTATCAGGAGCAATGTAATAAACTATATCAGTGGGTATGGCACACACTGACTTTAACATTTAAAATGAATGTGATTTCTGAATCAAGAAAGTTTGGTGTTAAGGAAATGTGGAATTCATGGGTTGTCCAAGATATCAGCTCTCTATTGATTGTTGATGACTGAATAACAAATGTATGAAGGAAAATGTTAATTCATAGTGAAAATGTTATTAAGATATAAATGCCATACTTAAGCTTTAAGAATATAGAAGTTTCTGTTATATTGTCAAAGTAGTGATAAGGATTTTTTTGTGCAAAAAATGAAATTAAAATCTCTGATAACTCAATTCTAATGGTAAACTCAATTTTCTACAAACCTGTATCATTCTTGTTGAAAATTTCACTCCAAATGACCATAATTCTGTAAAATTATATTCAGCCTAGCAATAATATTTTCTAAATACACTTTCCATATGGATATCTACTTATGGAACAGGTTTTCTTTCTTTGCTTTATTCTACTTTTCTGCCCTCTGGCCTCTATGCTGCTCTGGAAGATGCCACATTACTTCAGAACAAATTGTGAGATAAGTAGAAGCAAGGAAAATTCTGTTGATGGATGCCATCCTATCAGCAGTACTGCACTCTTAAAGACTATGTCATATATAGAATGTTCAAAAACATGTCCAACCTTCCCCCAAAACCTGTGATAGAGATTGAGGTTTACTTATTAAACATAGGAAGTTACTGCCATTAATATCATAAAGAATAAAACAATGAAACAACTTAAAATTATAATGCAATTAAAATAAGGAAATCCATAGTGCCATAGTTTTCCATTTCTATGTGACAGACAAATCTCTTGTGCAGAGGGTACAAATAGAACCACATTCTGTGACATAGGTTCATCATTCAGATAAAGCGAAACAAGCATTTTCTTTATCTGAATTAAGCTAAGAGATTGTTATGAGAGACTTTTTTCAATACATTTCTCACAAACTGATAAATGTAATGAGCAGTATAAAAGATAATGGGGAAAATCCTCAGTCTCAGTATAATCAAAAGGATAAAGTCTTTGTTCAAAACAGATTCGCTGATACCTAACCTAATGTAAGCATAATTTACAACCTTAAGGCTATACATGTTTGGCAAATTTAATAAAAGGTTATATTGACCTGATATACCTAGTACAAGATTCTTATTCCTCTTAATGTCCAAAACACAGGTGAATTCTTACAGATTCTAAATGAATAGTTTTCAGAGAGGAAACTTAACCAATGATTCATATAAAAGCAAATTTCCATCTGCTCTGTTGGAGTTCCTGAAATAGCTTGTCCTTGATTATAGCCTTACATTGCCACACCATATATTTGACTATTTAATTTGGACTGTCTGATTTCTACTTTTCAATTATGTTTGTTTATATAGCTTTTATTATTTTCTCTCATACTCATAATTCATTCCTTGCTCATAAGTAGCAACTTATTTCCTTTGCCATATCAAATTTCCACCTCTCTATACTGATAAATTGTATTAACACACACAAGTTCATAGACTTTAGTTGATTATTTTTTCAATAATTTTGCTTATTCAAAACAAGAACTCAGCAACTATACTAATTGTATAGGTGACAGATGTTAATACAGTTCTGAAACAGATTAGTCAAGTCTAAAATACAAAAAGTTTTCTGAAGTAGAAAAAACAGGCACTTGCTATAATGTCAGTATTAGTAATTAACAGCTAATTTATTCACTTATCCACAACAACTCATGAGCATTTGGCCTTTTTTATTCAGAGGCAAACTCACTGTGTAAATGTCATAACAAACTGACTAAGACCGATTCATTGTGCATTAATCAATGAACTATGAATATTTTATCTTTTTCTTATGTAAGACTTCCATCACTTCATGTTTTTGGCTGTCTTTTGGGACTCACACACACTCTGCAGCATATGCAAATTATAAACTAAGTTTTGAGGAATTCAATACATTCTTCTGCCCTGGTTAGAACAGACTGCAAACTATTATGATAAATAAATGTGTTTCTTTTGTATGAGAGAGTTATAAAAAAAATAAAATTACCCTTTTTAAACCCAGCATTCAGCTGATGCATATCCTGTTATGCTTAGGTAAAAGAGTGGCAGATTTCTAATCATTCACTTTTTCCCCCTCCATTAGCCTAATTTTGGCTAATTTTATTAATTAAAAAAGCAAGTTTATTTCAGTACCTGTATCAAGTTCAGACCTAATGGCTTCTAGCCACTATTGTATGGCACAGAATTTAGCAATCTTCTTAGAGATCTTTTGCTCTTGGTTATTTAATAGGGAACACACACATGCCTTAGTCTTAGTAATTTGTGATTAGAAGAGAGATTAGCATTTCCTCCAAAGGTAATAGATAGAGCATGTTAAAAAGGCATGTAACTATCTCACATTCAGAGTTTGAACATATGCATAAACATTCCAGAAAGAGGACATTATTGAATCTCCCGACCTATATCTTTTAGTGCAAAGTGTGTAAAAGTGCCAGTGGAAGTGTCCTCCTAGGTTTTCACATTGTGTGAATGTTTGGGCCTTCTTGACCTCCTGGAAATGGTGGACAGCTAGCTTCTTCATTTTGCAAGATTGAATTCATTGGACTGACTCCAGTGGAGAGATGCAGTCTTGCAAGTAACTCAGGATCAAGCCATATAGGATTTTACAGATTTAAACAAGCAATAGCAGTACCTTGAAGCTAATAGAAAGCCAATTCAATATCCACAGGATAGGTGTAACATGTGCTCACCAGTATCCATGAGCTGCTTTGTTGCCACATTTTGCATCAACTGGAGCTTATGAGTGGTGCTTAAAGGCAGCTCATTGTAGAATTTATTTTATTTTTTTATTTATTTATTTTTACATTTATATACCGCCCCATTCCGAAGACTCGGGGCGGTTTACAGCTTAT
>JANHFL010003057.1:256518-275265 GCA_032468155.1 Oxyrhabdium leporinum
CCTTCCTTCCTTCCTTCCTTCCTTCCTTCCTTCCTTCCTTCCTTCCTTCCTTCCTTCCTTCCTTCCTTCCTCAAATTTACTTGCTTATTGCCAAAATCATTATACTGCTACAATTTTAAACACTCTCAGTGTAACAGTTTATTAAAATCACTAAACCTCTACAGTATCCAATAAGTAAAGCATTCACAGTAGATATTAATAGCAGATGTTCTAGAATAAAAAACAGGATCTATTCGCCCAGTTGATCGTGCAGGGCTTTCACTGACTGCTTCCCTTCCCCCAGGGACATCACTAATGGTTCTGTAACTACTTCAGCAACAAGTCACACAGAGTTTTTATAAGTCCAAGCCACAACTTTATGTACCTATAAATCTACTAGTAAGCATTCAGGATCCACATCATAGGTTTAATGTATCTGTGGCATCAAGTTCAAGTTAATAAGTAGGCAATTGCATTTTGTACCAACCAGTTTCTGAGTCAACCCTATGCAGAATGGATGGTAGTTGTTCAATGAGATAATAATGAAAATGTAATTGTTGAGAAAATTGTTAAGCTACTCTAGTACATTGAAGATTCTGTTAAGTACTTCCCAATGAGAGACCCCCATCTCTTTCCAGAAGGACTTCCCAAGTCACTGAGTACTACTTCAAGAAAGAACTTCAGAGCAAACAGTGTTGATAACAAGCAAAACCTTATTTTCATTTGGATTCAAGATCTTCACTATGTAACTGGCAGGGTCCATGCTATGATGTACATTTTAGTATCATTAACATATTGGAAATACAGTATTCTGAAATTATGGATAACCTCACCAGTAGTTTCAGGTAGGTATTGAAAAGGGTATTGAATCTTGTGATGTTCAACAAATAATGGTCACGGGGTAGATATCTCCTTCCTGATTATCACCAACTATCAGTTCTGGCAAATTGCAACGCCCCTATTCCTTATAAGCATCCCAGAAAGATACCATATTAATGATACCAAAAGCAACCAAGAGATGTGACAGATACAGTATATACTTCATCTAGATCTCAACCAAGTTCATCTTTCAGGTTGACAAATGATAAAAATGATACCTTGATTGCATGTTCAGGCAAGAATTTTCACTGAAAGGCATTAGATAATCTGCTTTCTTTAGAGCACTCTATAACTGGTTTCCCTACTTCCCTGTCAACAAACTTCTCACAGAAGATTGTATACAGAAGAACTGTATATTTGAATACAAGGCAAAACTCTTTGAGAAGAGAGCACACCCTAATTTCATTCAAGGCCACAGGCAACTCAACCTAAAGTGGAACATAGACCATTTCTGGATCCAGCCAGTTACAGCATCACCCATCCCTATGCAAGAATTAGAACAGATATGTGTGATGACCAAAGGTGGCAGACATCATACTACAGACCACCTTAATTATTGCATTGGTCTACAAGGAAGACATTTACAAGGTGAACACCATGAATTCCACCAAGTGACAAACCTTTGGTAACTCTGAGCAACTTTGGCAGTAAAATGTTTGCAAATAGTCACGAGTGCTAGATTGCTTTACTATTCATCCCTGCAGAGTTGCCCAACTTAAAACGGGAAGTTGGTCATCTTGAAAAAGGCAACTGGCTTCTAAGACAATAATGCAGAATGGGAGAAGAAATATAGCTGCTCCTCTCTTACTACCATGCATTGAATAAATGGAGTTTATAATCATGTTTGTTAGAACAAATAATAGACAAGGAGGAAAATAAGAATATCACAGAAACCTAGTTAATGTTTTGGTCCATGCATATTAATTTTCAGGGACAGTCTATATTAGAGAAAATCCATACATTTTCTGTATTTAGACCTTTTCCCTCAATTCTTTTACTGTCTGTGGATTCTTGCAATTGGAATTCTTCCCCATGACTTAGATTAGTTAAACTTTAATTCCCTCATGTACTTCAGTGGTATTATTTTCTTACTACAGCAAATTTCTTTTAGATTCTTTAAGTCCTCTGGACAGCAGTACAGGATTATCATTTGCTTGCCTAGCTTAGCTAATATACATGGAAAATAATATCTACCACATTTTTATGGAACTTTGTAAAAGTAATTGTCAAACAATGATAATTCTTTTATTAAGTAAATATGACATTATTGAGCTGGATAGTTCATAATTTAAATGTGACACAATTTATTAGAATATCTGCTGTCCTATACAAGTTGATTTAAACTGTGAATACATTTATTGAAAAAGTCTTTCTTCTTTAAAGATTTGGCCATTAGCTGCTTAGTTTTTATTGTTTAATTCCACCATGCTTACAAAGTAATTCTTATTAAATAATTACTGGAAATAGCAACAAGTATTTATTTCTCATTTTTATTTTAGAATACCAGGCTATTTATCCCACCCTGAGAATTATAGTTATCCCTTCAAAGTTTATTTAATTGTAGGTACCGAAATGAATGAATGAATGATCATTTCATTCCAGAACGTTGGAGTAGTTTTGTCTTTTTTTGTATTGGAAAGACAGATCACTGACACTATTGCATTCCTTTAAAAAAAAAGTTCATATTCAGGAAGCCTTAAGATTAATACAAAAATTGGTTTAACATAAGCGAATTCACCCAACTCAATGGGCATGATACTGGAACCATCTATTTTTTCTCTTTTTGCAGATCATTAATCGCTTATTTGTACAAAGGTATTCTGGAAAATCTTTAGGTTACCTGAGCTTCCTCAGCATCAGCTTCTTCCTTTTAACAAATTCCAGTGTGCTTTCTGCACTGGATAGGTATAAAGATTAATGGGTACTATTTTGAACATGGCCATGAAAGACAAATGAAATTATATGGAAAACTCAGTTCTGTTTCTCTGATATACTATAGGGATGAACAACCTTTCTTAGCCAGCAATTTGTCTTCATGCTGTATTTGAAGGTCATAGAGGGCATGGCTGGTGACACTGTGGCCCTGTAAAGACTTCAAACATCTATTTTATTACCTACCTAAACTGACCTAAACTGAGAAAAAATGAGATTTGCAGAGGAAGTGGGTTTTATTAGGGGTGCAAATTATGCTTTAAAATTCTACAAGACTTAAAGTACCAATTTTTGACTTTAACTCCAGAACCATTATTAAAGATATATTGTGTCACCAGTTGCTGGTGACAATATGAACTTAATTATGCTTATTCAGATTTAATGCAAAAAATTCCCAGGTAGTCACTATGATACATTATATCCACTTTTCTACTTTCATTGCATACCACTAGTACACAAAATCAGATGTCCGTACTATTATACTATTGTATAAAATATAGATAAGATATATTGCCTAGATATAATTGTAAATGGAATTTTAGAGAAGAAAGGGATACAACAGATTAGAGAAGAAAGGGATACAACAGATTAGAGAAGAAAGGGATACAACAGATTTGCAGATTCCACTACAAGCTGACCCATTCCTAATCTCTGGGAATCAAAAGGATCATGTGCCATATTTGGCCAGATATTGAATCCTAAGAAAACTGTTTGCATTGGACAATGTTGTGGTGTTACAAGGTAACAGAACTGAGATGTTGACAAGGATTTTGTGCGATTTCTATTTTGTTGACAGGTGATTTGTAGCAATGTAGTGAGGCAAATTCTTAAAAACAGGCACTAGTTATAGCTTCTGAGGTTGGGGTTTTTTTGTGTGTGGGGGTAAATTTTAGAGTGAGGAGTTGAAGAAATAAGAGCAATAGTTAGGGTAGACTGGCAGATCTACCTTGAAAACAAAGGGAAAAATTAATCAGTTTGGCCACTCACAATGCTTTGAGAGAATGAATTCTGACTAGGAGCAGAAAACTCAGAGGTAGTTTTTCTAAAATATATAAGCTTACTAACTAGCCAACCAGAAAAGCTATTAAAAGAACAAAGCTAAATGTGAAAGATTAGTGAATAATTCTTTTACAGAATACAGTAGCAATTAAACCACATGAGAGAATGTAACATTTTTAAATATCTGCTCCTACATTAAATTAAATATGCCTATGTATTTGTGTGTGTTTATTTCTGGTGTGCGTCTGTGCATGTATAGAGTAAATAATAGACATAATTGAGGGAAAATAGCAGGTTCAGAAATGGGCAGTGAAAGAGAGCATGATTCACAGGACAGCTACATTATGAATCATCTATTAAACCAGAGCACGGTTTGCATCTTGCCTTCACATTGCACGATTGTCTTAGAGCTTTGTATATTGCGTGTTTTGGTGTTGAAAGAAATGTACATTGAATGACAGTGATTCATATTTTTTTCCATTACAGAAATATAGATAGCAAGAACCTTGTAACTATACAAAAAAGGCAAAATACATTTTTGTCAGAGTCAAAATACATTTTTCTATAAGTTAGCCACCGAATAATCTGAACCCTGTGGCTCAGATTCAGGTACAGATGCTGAAGCTCATTTTTTTTCTGATGAATATCTTTCTCATTAATGTAAGTTATGGTCAGTAAACAGAAGGTGTTATATATACATGATGTATGGCCCGAATTTCATGCAGCATTACATATACTTATGGGAAAAGGACCTGCACTTAGGTATCTTCAATAGAAATGCATATGTCTCCTGAGGCAAATGAATTAATGCTATGAAAAGTGGGCCTTCGTATTAAATGCTAATTTTAAATATAATAACATTCTCTAATTAGAATAACTTGTACTCAGGCAATGTGTTCAGGCAGTAACATATATTATGGGTGAGCAAATCTATTTCTAATCTGGCCCCTTGCTCTGTGGAATATCCCCCCCACAGAGATTATAATGGACCCAACCTTGTTGGCCTTTAAAAACCTGGCTGTGTTCCTGAGCCTGGGGTGCTAAAAATGTTAAGGGACCTATTTCTTGGTTTTATTATTAAATAAAGAATCTTGGCAACTGTATATATTTATTTGGGATGTTTCTATTGTTTTTAAAATGATCTTTATTGTTTTTGTGTTTTTGGTATTGTAATCAAGGTGATTGATTAGGATGGGAATCTACAGAAATTGAATGAATGAATGAATAAAGGAACTTGGTGTAAAATGTCTGATTTGCTTGATGTGTTGTCCAACATCTTTGTTAATCAACATAAAAACAGTGATTGTTAAAAATTGATTGGGCTGAAATCTAATGAATCTTAGCAAAAACCATAAATAAGCATTATGATTTTAGCATATATGCAGAGGACATATTCCCAAATTCTATACAGGATTGCTATGGGTTGAGAGATAATGCTTTTCTGTAGCAATGAGAGATACATTCATTTATTACCTGGGCACAGACATTGGGATATGTACGCCAATATGCCTATATTTCTAGAAAACACAGATGTATTCTCTCTGCTCAGAGGGTTTTCAATCCTTAATTTAGCACAAGGGTAAAAAGAAGGAAAACATGTTTTTCAATAACTTATTTCTAAATAAGTGTAAATGGGAAACCTTAGCTATGGGCTGGGGACTATTTCTCTGATCATGTACTTAAAATGACATCAAATTGAGCAAAGAGGGATTTGCATTGGCATCCAGGGATACAGGCTTGAAATTAAAAAAAATCAGATTTGAACTTCTTTATACCACTTAATGTTCAGCCTGGTGAAATAAAAAGTTCTTCCCTATAATAGCCAAGCTCATGCACAGGTCTTCCGTTAACACTGCTTTCTGTTTCATATTGACTACAACATTGGATGTTTGTTTTTCAACTTTTATGTCATATGCCAGCTACTGTTTGTCCTATTCCACTTAATGGGAAGCCTCCTCTGTATATGTAGACAGAAATCTGTGCTCTGGTCTATATCCAGTATGATCCAGATGACACTGATTTGGTAACGCATGCACTCAGCCACGAGTCCTTCCTTCAAAATGTGCAATTGCTTATATAATACCATATTCCCAAACATAATGCTTCTCATGAAAATGGAAACTAGCATTACATGACTATTCATATCATGATGGATTTAATTTTCGTAGATAACACGTATAGCTTACAAACTGGTACAGGATGCTTTTATATTCCTGTAACAAGATGAAGCCTAATACTTTAAACAGGGTCTGATAAACTGTGGAGTGCATGTACTTTCTAATCCAAACATGTCTTTAAAAGAAATGCACCAGAAATCATGCACAGAAATTGGTAGCAATTCACCTGGAAACAGTAGCATAATTTCCCATTATTTTTGTCATAAAAACTTATTTTAAAATTAACATCCTGAAATGGCTAAATTGATTTCTTTGATGAGAGAAAAGACAATATCTGCATTTATGGCTGACTAGAAATCCCTTATGGGGTCCTTCTGTTTGGAGTAAAACAGGAAAAAATGAACTTATGATTTTGATGAGTACACAGAATAGATTATAGAATAGAGACAGTTATGTTGTAACTATAGAGTAAGAGACAAATTTATAATTGCACTTACAACTGAATGTATCCATCTTCTCTGAAGGACTGCCAACTCTTAATCTTTCCTTCTACAATACATGTCTGTGTTGCACAAGAGGACAGAACCAACAAATACAAATTAGCATCACTCCTTATATAAGGGGACACTCCAAAAACACTTTCATGGTAATCAAACTTCCTCACATTTCTAACTCTTTTAATCAGTGCTGAGTTGTATTAAATTACAAATATTTGTTCAGTTATCCTAATTTCCCCTGTGATATAATGAAAAGTTTGTTTGCTAATGACTGCTTAGTATAACATGAATTAATGCATACCTGGATTTTTGGGCTGCGCTCAGACACTTGGTGAATAAGAACGGATTTTCACAAGATGCTTATGGACAAAATTCAGCACAAACTGAAAACTAAACTCAATTGAATTTACTCATTGTTTTTAACTGCTAACATTCTATGCTAATTCAGTACATGATGTGTGTGTATATGCAGCTCAGCCTGCGACAACATGGCTGGGAGCTATCTTAGGCTGCCTAAAAAGTGTAGTTGCCAAAGCGCTGAATTGGTCAAAAGAATAGGCCCTAAGTATAAACATCATGATATGTTGTAACTTCCATTGGCTGCTTTCCAGAGGGACTTATATCTGATACACAGTGGATCACAGACATTTATTCTGAGTATAGTTGTGCAGTCTAGCAGCATTATGTTATCTTTAGACAAAATTGAATTTGTAACATAATCACACCACAAGTGTCAAATAGCCGTTCCTGTTAATCAAAACATTTATGCATCCAGTTTTAAAACAAATTATGCATTAAACATGAAGACTATTATTTCTAAGCATCTTCAAAATATACATACAATGAATTTTAGTAAGTAGTTTTCGCCCCCCTCTCATGTAACTTTTTAAAGGAGAGGTGAGAAATATCAAATATTAAAAGCTGATAGGACTTGAATAAACAAAAAGCAATATCTGAAATTGATTGTTGTTAATAAAGCAGCATTCATCGTTCAAATGCTAGTATAAGGGAAAATCTTGAGTCGTTGTAATGAAATATCTACGAACAACTGTAAATAAGAATTCCCAGCATATTTTTTCAGCAGGTAAGAGAGGTTTCTTTAAATAACATATTGCCTTCTAAAATTTCTGATATTAATTTCAAACTTTCCAAACTAAGCAGAGTTCCTTTGTGTGTGAGTGAAATAGTGTATAGCACTGCATTTATTAAATCTCAAAAATGGATTATTTATCTTTCTACCAAGTGAAAATATTAAGCATTTTCTAGTATCTGCTCTGCAAGCTAAGTTCCCTACTGTGCCTTCAAATCCACAGTGAATAAACGATATTTGGAACTGCTTATCAGAAGGAGACATTTAGAAAGACAATGAGGCTGTCCCTCTAGACAGAGGCTCCTGATGCTTTTAGATAGGCCTGTGGTGAACTGTAAAATGGGCCCTAAAATCAGTCTGACATGGTCGCTTAACAAGCAGTGGCATTAGGGCTTGGCTCACAGAATTTCTACTGTCACCCACAGGGCTGATGATGGCAACCATCATAATTAGAATGCATGAATAAAAAACGCCAGGTGAAGATTTTGCCTTCGAAGAAAGAAAAAGCAGAAGGAGGGAATTACCATGCCCTTTTGAGTACTAAGCTGATGCATGCAGCTGGATCAGTGACCAACAGCGACTGGATGGATTAGGCTATGGGGTTGCTTGTTGCAGTCTTACACTTCTCACAACCAGTGGCTGTCAAAGTATATACTGTGAACTGCTTCAAAGGAAGAGATAAAGCAAGCTGCAGGGGGAAAAAGACAGAAAATAAACACTATTAAACATGGAAAATAAGATTTCAGGCTCTTCCTCAGATTTAGAAATCATCTTCTGCAAGTTGACTCTATTCTATTAATTTGATCGTTCTAAATTAGCACCTAGAAAAGACCAAAACTGCAATGCCTACTGAAGTAGCAAATCTCTATAATCTTTACTGATATGACCTTGAAGAGGATTTGTTGAACTTTTCTAAGGCTGGTTCCCCCTCCCCCCCCCCAATCCTTTGTAGCCTCTTGATTTTAAAACCTGCCTAACAAAAGATCTGCCAGGAAAGCTGTTATTACAAAGATGCTTCTCAATAGGAAGAAGTGGGTTAATTGCAAGCTCTTTGGTGAAATAAAGAAAGGTTTTGCAAACAAGTGCAAAATTGACAAAATGCTCTACAATGCTCTTAGAAGAAAACAATGGGTAGAAATATGTGAAATGGCAAAGATGTCTAATATAAACAGATGCTATAAAACTGGAAAAAGCTATAAAAGATTTCAAATAATTCATAAACAGTAATTGCTCCTCTGACCTTGATGTGCCTACAAAAAGTCCATTAGCTACCAAATCTTGACATATAATTACACACTGAAAAATATTTTCCTATTTATTTTGACAGGTTCTACAATAATCCCACATTCAAATTCTTATATTCTTTCCATTTATAGTTTTTTGATTTTTTTTTAGTGAAAGGTCTAAAATGAAGCCATAATATAAAATTTTAAACCTGTAAGCACTCCTCTTTAATTTTCCTTTTAAACATACACATACAATTGTTATGTCAGATCAGCAGTGGGTATTGTTCATTTAGAAATTCAAACACTTCTGACAGAATCCCAAAGATTCAGAGCAAAGTTAGCATAATTGATACACTACTCCATCTGCAGAAATCATTGTGTGGAAAAGTTTATTGTATTTATTTAGTTTGCATAGCTGCCCTTCACAAATAAGTGAGTCTGTGTGGTAAGTAATCATAAAATCAATTAAACCAATTAAAACACAATACAAAAAATAAAAATAAAAACCTATAACAGCTAAGAAATATTACCGGTATAATCTGTAAATGTTAACATAATTAGAAAATGTGGCCGTTCATCCCATGACCGGGTCCATAATCATGTTTTGCAGAACTTCCAAAAGGCCAACAGGGTCAGGGGATCATTATCTCAGGAGGGAGGATTCCATTGGGCAGGTGCTAGGGCAAATAAGGCTTGTCTCTCAATCTCTGCAACCTAATATTTCTTGTCTAATAGGACTGGAGCACACTGATGATATTTCATCTCAAACCATTGATCACCCCTTATAGCAGTCTCATCTAGATGTTAAATAAAAATGGAGAAAGGACTAAGCCCTATTGCACTCCACAAAGCAGGGACTGTGGGCTGGGATGGTAGGCTCTTCCTACCATCAACAACAACTGGGACTGACCCCAGAAGAAGGAGGAGAACTAGTATAACACTGCTACCCACTCCCAACTCTCAAGGCTGGTCCAGAGGATACCATGATGTATGGTAATGAAGGCTATGAGAGGTGAAGAAGAGCAAGGATGGAGCATTAGCCCATCCAACTCCTACCAGAGTTAATTGAAGAGCGAGATTAATGCCATTTCGGTTGCATATCCTGTAGTGAATCCTGATTGAAAGGGATCCAGATAAACTACTTCATCAGAACCTTTTGAACATGACATATGATCACTTTCTCTAAATTTTCACTAAAAAAGGGAAAGTTAGGCACTGGACAAAAACTATCCAAATTAGTTAGATTGAGAATGGCCCCTGAAGGAGTGGGTGCACCGCTAATTGTTGGTGTGACTCTTCCTCTCTCAAGGAACAAATAAGTACTGCCCAGATCCAATCACACATTTTCTCCTGACTAGTGTGGAAAGGTACAGATCTTACACAAAAGTGGCTGAACTAACAGCTAAAAGAACGGTGTCCTCAGATTCAGTGAGATCAAAATCCTTTAAGATTGTTAGCCCCTGTAATCTTCACTGGCCTTTCACCAAGGCTGGAGTCCAAGATAAAGCAAATACAAGTGAGACTTTATCTGCCAGATGCTCAGCATATTCTCATGGTGAGCCTGAAGATGAACCACAGAACTATGTCTTCCAAGGAGGGTCCAAGTCACCTGAAACAGGGCCACTGAGAAGCTAACTGCAGATGTGATAAGGACAGAGAAATAATTACATTTCATCACCCTTATCATCTTGAGATAGGATCTAATTGTGGTTCTATTCCATGTCCAATCATCTTTACTCTTTGATGTTTATCAGTGATGCTCTAGGTTACTTGGCCCTCTTCAACTCCCTTTGCTCTTCTGTATACCATGTATAATTCTGGGAACCACGGGTATGGAGAGGCTGCTCAGGGATGACTCAGTCCAAAGCCATAGTCACTCTCCCATTCCAGAGGGCAACCTAGGCCTTAGCTGGATCATATATCAAACATTGTGGAACAACCCCCAATTTAATAGACACAGGCTTCCAGGTACTAGAAAACTGTAGGCTCATCAAAGAGTAATTCAACCATGACAGGGCAGACACCAATAATTTTCACAAATTCAGAACATCTTTCCTCTGCTCTGACAGGAAAATCAGTCAAGGCAGATGACCACTATTATGTGTTGGACCGTGGATGACTTGAGAAAGGCCCATGGCTATCACAGTTGCTGAGCTGAGTTGCCTCTGACCCAGCAAGCTGAAACAAGAGAAAGCAAGTTGAAGTCTCCCCAAGACCATAAGTCTGTGGAACTCCACCATCAAACTGGCCACAAAGTCAAGAAGCTCAGATGACCACTGCCATCCTATCACCCCCTACCCTGTTGTCTTTGTTGATGCCATGTCCAGAACTTAGCTGGGCACATCTCAGAAATGGGAACCTTTTTATCCTCTCAGCCAGGTCTCAGTAATACATGCTAGGTCTCATTGACAATCAGATAATAAATGAAGATGACCTTATTAAAAGACTGACTTGGCATTCAGAAACAGTAGCCAATAGCCATTACCTTGAACATTTGTTATCCAGACCCAGGAATAAGCTTGAGGGACGGGAACATGCCACAAGAACAATATAGTTCTGGTATAGTCCCTGCCAGCATCCCACCCCCATTTCCTGCCATAACTCCCCATACCCATGAATACTAGTATGCTTCAGTCTGCCCATGTCCCTCCCGAACTTTTCCCTTTCCCGTTCCAAAATGCTCCATCCCAAAGCCTACAGTCTCCCACCATATAGGTCACACCACAATTACAGCATCTTCCAGGACTGACATTACAGGGAGTTTATGTATACTACTCAGTACTGCCAGAAAACAACCATATACTCTCATTTCCCCACCACCTGTCCACGCTCACCCATACAACTAACACCAGATAACTCTAAGGGTGAATCAATCCTCTTTTCACCTGTAGAAAAGGAAACAGCCCCTATTCAGGGGACAAACACTCTCTCCCACCACAAACCCTACTGTATCCTAGTCTGTAGATTTGTACAGTCTGTCTTCAATTGGTTCTCCAGTTATGGAGGAAGGCAAACTGGTTGCACAGGTGAACAGGAAAAGGAATGTAGAGCCACAAAGACAAAGTCAAAAATTGTACCGTGACCTGTCCTTGGGTCCGCTGCAGCCCATTAACTATTGCTAAATGCCACTTTATATTGATTCCCAAGTGGCCACCAACCTGGAGCTCACCACCTTTGCACAAGTCGGCTAAAGGAATCTTATATTGCCCAGAGGCACCCCTCTCCATTGTTGCATAGCCAAATGCTACTCAGCTGTCCAACGTGCCTGGTGCACCCAGCAATCCAATCATCCAACTGCTGCTCCACGGGAGACAACAATCCAACCAACAGTCTAGCCAGCAACAACCCAAACAAGAGGGGAGTTCCAGGCACCACATGCAATTCTGTTCCAAGCCACTGCATAATTTAACAAGGGAGACAATTTGCCACAACAAACAGCAGCATCAGCCAGGCTTGATAGAAGAAAAACTCAAATCCACAGAAACTCCATCACTTGTTAATCTAACTTTCTACATCATCAACCTGCTGCAACATACTAAAACCAACTACCATTAACATTCGCTTTGCAACACACTCGGTTGCTGTATAAGATAGGCTCTATTTAAAGAATAATTTGGATTAAATACAGAAATAATTATATTTTTTCAAAAAAATGCATAAATGTCAGTGTTCCCTTTTTAAGTGCATGAAGATGCAGTCTAATCAGTTAAAATTTCTCTTCCTTAAGGTACATTTTCATAATACAGTCACCCTGGGATTTCTTAGGAATAGACAACTGGTGGATTATAGGCTGAATATAATGCACGTAAGTTTTTCACCCCCCACTCTCCCTTAAAGGTGTTTAAAAGTAGAAGACATATTTTTGTTTAATAGCTGATTAGAAATGAGAGTTTCCTTGATCACACACTGCTTGTTCTTTTCAGTGGTTGTCAAAAATGCTTGCTTTAAGGGCTAATTAAGAGACAATATTTCTGTAGAGAAAACCTTTATCTCTCTTATCACCACCTCTATGATTCCACCCAGAAAGAAAATGGCCCTTGTGCTGCTGTCAAGTTTCCACCCAATGTCAGTGAATCCGAATTGCCATGGAAACATTTGTATGTGTTTGTCTCCAGGCAAATAAAGTTGGGTCTGTAGGCTGTAATGGGGTATTCCTTACTACTGATGGCAGATGCTCTTGCCTGAATTCAATTTGTCCCTTATGCCAAAATACCTTCCCCAACCGTGACAAGTAATTCCAGAAGGAAAAGGGAGTGGTTAATAGACTCTTGAAGAGGTAAATGTTAACAGTTTTTATTTTGCATCAGAGTTTGTTGGGAATAATTTAGTTGGATTTTCCTTTCTTCATTTTTCAGTGTCAATTGTCTTGACATCTACAATCCAGGAACAAAGAAACAAATTGTTTGCTTGCAGTAAGTGAGGAATAAAAATGTATTTCTTCTTAATTCATTGGCTAGACTAGAGTTTAAAGAATCTAACCATCTAGGGAAAAGAAGCAACTGCTTTAGGTTGTGGATGGAAATGGGCTGGAAATTGATGCTGAGACCCCAACTATTTACTTGTTGACCCAGCACCTGGAACACCTACTTTGTTGCACCAACACACATAATTCTCCAGAGTCTGCATTGGTAAGCTTCTGGAGCAAACTGCTGTGGGTCTTCTCAGAGTAATACCTGTAGGATTCCTAACTCTACAGTGTAGGAAGCCCTGAAAAAAAGAAATAAAACCTTCTGGAAAAAAGTGGCAACTATACTATATTGGGTAAGAAAATATGTCATAGTACGGAAAAATATTATATAGAGGAGTTTGAAAGTATGGCATTAGGCACAATTTTTAAAACAGCATTTCTAATATTTATCCCATAACATTTATTCTCACCGGAAGTTAAATAAGTTGAATTTAAATACTGCTATCTGTCCCCAAAGTCTTTTTAAACTATCAGAGGTCCTTTTGGTAAATAAAAAAATGAACCATTTTTTTTCTTTTAGGAATGGAACTTTTTTACAGCATTTTATTATCTGATGATCTTGATACCATTTATTACTAGTTCCAGTTCACAGAGAGTTAAAAATTTCAATATGCATAAGAGTTTAAAAGTTCAGTGTGCATAAAAAAGTAATATATGTGGACTAATTGTGCCACAGTGGAGGCATCTTCTGAGTGTATATATTTCTTTTTCCTGGATAAAGAAATTACATCAAGAGAAGACTATTTCTTGATATCGTCTATGCACAAACATGACTAATCTAAAGATCTTGATTCAAACACACATACACACACTCAACTAAACAATATCTTAATGTTGCATTTATTGATAGAGATTTAAATATTGAAAAATGGATTCTCAGGTTGAACTGCACTCTTATCTACAACTAAAGTTTATTTTATTACAATTATATTGGAGTCCAGCAGGGCTTCCTATTGGATTCTATATTAATAAAGGGAGGAGTCAAGCAGAACTTTTATTGGTTTCCTTCCTGTTCAATTTTTACATTAATGATTTTCTTATAGTCATAGAGGCACAGCCATTCCACACACATCACTTCCATTAAATGTTGCAGAGTACTGATCTTGGCATAAGTCTATTATATGGCAATTAAGCCATGTTAAAAATGGGCTTCAGAGCATGCTAGTTATTGTTTACTGCAAAGGGGAAAATTTCAGGACTGATGACTATGAAATCCAAATGCTAGTCTTTAGTCACAGGCATAAGAACACATTGTATATAATATGGTTCCTACATGGGTGTCTCTTTCCAGAAATTATTACATTAGACACTACATCCTAAAATTTATTTTATTTTAGTGGTTATCAAGTGGTCATTTACATTATGTGGTGTTTTAAAATTATAAAAAAAGATGTGGATCTATGAGACCTTCTAGACCCATGGCTTTGTTACAGCTTTAAAGCTGGCTCTATACAAATTTTAGTCATATTGTGTCATAACCTTTGATATACAGAAAAAGATTGTTATCTTTTTATGTTTAATTAGGAAGATTGCTTTATATTTCATGCATTACGTTTTATGTGCCTATTTAATAAGCTATGGTTATAACAATAAACTAGCTGAGAGCAGCTTAGAATAAGGAAGTTCCCTTCCAAAAATCTATTCTATTTAACACAACTGTTTTCCTACTGTGAGAAGTGGTCCATTAAGATTTAAATGAGTTATCTTTAATGAAATCTAAAGAAAGTAAAAACAACTGGTTGCCTTGCTCAAATATGCACATTTAAACATCTGTATGAGACAAACGTCTGAAGTCTTCACTAATTTATGAATTTGCTTCATAGTTAACAAGATCCCAGCAATATTCAAAAGTAACATTTTTTTCTTTAATATTAATATTATACATTTCCTATTAAAGAATTCCCTCTACTACATTACAGTACACTTTTACCAATGGCTGTCCTAGCCACCTTTCATGCTTTATGTATGGAATTGGATCTAGGTTTCCATCCACACAAACACAGTGTTGTCAAAGGGATGATAAAAATAATATGGTAGGTGTGCATGGGTGAGCTTCAAAAAATTTAACAACTGGTTCTCTGCCTGGTTGCTGGGTGGGCATGGCCAAGGTGGGCATGGCCTAGTTGGCCTCCTGAAACACGGTGGGGGTGGGGGTGGCATTTTTGCCATCCCCGGGCTCCAGTGGCTTTTCTTGAGCCTGCAGGAGGTCCGTTTTTCACCCTCCTTGGGTTCTGGAGGCTTTCTTCAAGCCTCAGGGAGGGCAAAAACGGCCTCCCTGGCATCCGGAGGCTCTTTGGAGGCCAGAAATGGGCCCGTTTCCGGCCTTACAGAACTTCAGGGAGGCCCATTTTTCACCCTCCCCGAACGTCCACAAGGGCCCTGCACTTATCTGCGATCCAAAATGGGCCACATGGGGACTCCTGGGAGGGGCAGGGTGGGGTGGTGGTGCCAGCCAGGGGTGAGAACTACTGGTTCGAACTGGCCATAAAATTAACAACCGGTTCATCTGAACCGGTGTGAACCAGTATCAGCCCACCCCTGTAGGTGTGACATGCAAGGACACCTCAGTAGAATGTGGTGGCTTGATTCCTACTGATTCCTGTGACTAGCATCCAGGTCCTCCTTTAATAATCCTGATATCTGAACAAGTAAAGAAGGACATGGACAGTTAGAAAAAGAACAAAAATGGGGAAAAGAAGAACATTTTTGTATTAATATTTAATACAGAGGTGTACAATGGGAAATATACAGTGAGAGCAATGCAATAGTGCTGGCTGTTGTCTAGTGCACCCTCAGCCTACTGCACTCCCAGGTATGAATCCCCAGCCAGTTAGGAAGCAAAAGCCTTCAGCCTGTAATTGATTAAGGTCTTGTCAATTTCAAATGGAGCTTGTTAACTTGCAGTTAGCACTATTAAGGAAGCTCTGTATCACAGAAAAAAGCAGCTTAATTTGATAGTTAAGAAGTCAAATAGTAGATGAAGACAAAAAGGAGGAAGTGTCTTTTTGCTGGATATCTGATAACCTTAGCGAACCAGGTGTTCTGTCACCAGCCGCTAACCATACCTTGCAGATAATCTTTAGATTAATATATGTATATGACTTCACTGTGTGTACACTTGGTTGAATTTTTGAAGCAAGAAATGAAATATTAGTTTTTAAGTTTGGGATTTACAATGTAACTATAGGACAAAGCAACCCAGGATCGGCTGGGGAGCTTCAGACAGATAGAGGCTGAGTAGAGTGGAACATATGTGGAGTGCAGCATATGTGTCAAAAAACTGTGTTCTTATGCTGAGAGTGTAACCTTTTGTATATCATAAATATTGACATTATTTTCAGATTACCAGAATATCATCCTTAGGACTGATATGTTCAGTACTGAATATAGTTTTTTTTTCTTTCACTTGTTACTTAATGAAAAACCAGTACCTTTTAATGCACAATTAATGAAAGAAACTTTCATAACCTATTGCACGAAAACAATAAATGAGATTACCTATGTAGAGTAGTAGTAGTAGTAGTAAAATGTTAGATTCAGTCTCATTAAATCAAATCATTTTCTTCTGCTAACAAATGTACATTATGCAAAAAAGCTGTGATGGAAAAAATTTTAAAAAATGAAAGAAGAAAACCAAAGTAAATGGCAAAATGGGTCTAGTGCCTTCTTGTGTCTTTCAAACTTTGAAAGTTTTAATTGCCCAGAATGATTGTGACTACATCTCTGACCATAAATATTTTATCTCCTGCTATCACATCATAATAAATCATTTGATAATGTTTGTGTCCTTTGCTCAAATGTACCCATTATGGTAACTAAAGCATATATGGAACTAACTCATCCTCTCATAACAAAATGAATGGTTATTGTACTTTAGAACTGAGTTCCAATTGCTGCCATTCAACGGGTTCATCATATTTTTCAATAGCCCAATACACAGTAATTATAATTCTCATCTTTTTTGAGTGCTGATAAATGGAACTTCAACTTGCAAAACAGTATTGCTTTGAGACAAGAATATATATATAATTTTCAGAACCACAGATCTTAGAATAGCTCAATCAACACCTACATCAGAATTACTTATATACTAATAAATACTTTCAGCTAAAGATTTAATTCTTATGTGAAAATCTATCTGCCTGTGCCAATCTGTCTATTCTTATTGCTAACAAGTTTTTTAAAACTTTGCTTCAAATTCAATTCAATTCAGTTCAGTTCAGTTCAATGTATTTGGAAGGCCAAGACTGATTATAAGAGGAAGATTGAGGATAATTTTTATAGTAATAATATGAGGCAGGTGTGGTGAGGGATTCAACAAATTACCAACCATCAACCGACCAGTGTTATCCCTGCTGAGGTGGATGCTTCATTGGCAGAGGAGCTGAATCATTTCTTTGCTCGCTTTGAAGTGGAGACATCAGAGACAGCTAAAATACAGCTAGCAGCCCATTGTAGTCCCGACGTTATTGTGGAGGAACAGGAGGTGAGGAGCATTTTGAGTGCTGTGGACGGTATCTCTGGCTTAAAGACTGTGCTGATCAGTTGGCTGGAGTCTTTACCAGGATCTTCAACCAGTCTTTATTCCAGTCCAGTATTCCATCTTGTTTGAAGGCTTCCACCATTGTTCCGCTGCCAAAGAAGTTCCCTATCAATAACCTCAACGATTACGGATTACAGCACTCCTATCATCATGGCTTTGAGAAATTGGTCTGTTGGCACATCACTTCTGGTCTTCCGCATATATTTGATAAACATCAGTTTGCATACAGAACAAATGTAGATCTACAGAGGACGCTGTAGCCATCACTCTTCACACTGCTCTGATTCACCTGAACAGCGGGGGTGCTATGTGAGGATGTTTTTTGCAGATTTTAGTTCTGCATTTAACACAATTCTTCCACATAGTCTAGTGTCTAAACTTATGGACCTTGGGCTTTCTTATTCGATCTATCTTTGGATTATGGATTTCCTGTCTGGCTGCTCTCAGAGAGTCAGATTAGGTAATCATATCTCCTCGGCCCTTATTCTTAACATTGGTACACTACAGGGTTGTGTGTTGAGTCCCTTACTCTATACTCTTTATGTACATGACTGCATTCCCACTCACACCAGTAGTACTCTTATTAAATTTGCAGATGATACAACAGTGGTGGGACTTATCTCTGGGGTCATCTGCCTATCTGCCTATCGAGATGAGGTGAACTGGTTGCTTTCATGGTGTGGAGACAATAACTTGGTCCTTAACACTAATAAGACCAAGGAGCTTATAGTGGACTATAGAAGGAATAGATCAGACATCCAGCCCTTGGTTATCAATGGAGACCAAGTGGAGCAAGTGGCTAATTTTAAGTTTTTGGGTGTTATAATAAAAGAGGACCTGACCTAGGGTGCTCACATTGCAGCTCTGGTCAAAAGGGTCCAACAGAGATTATACTACCTGAGACTTCTCAGGAAACAACAACTGAATGAAAATTGCTGGTGACCTTCTACTGCTGCACTATAGAGAGTATTTTAACTTACTGCACCTGTGTATGGTTTGCCAATTGCACAGTGGCAG
>JANHFL010003057.1:303113-323215 GCA_032468155.1 Oxyrhabdium leporinum
ATGCCATCTCTCTTAGGCTGCAATCTGAAACCAGCAGCCCCGGGAATTCTTCATCTATGCTTCCTAACTCCACAGTTATCTTGCTTTTCTTCCACAGATCATACTCTAGTGTTCTTCCCACTGATCTAACTCTTACCCAGGCTTCAGCGTAGAAAGGACTAATCCTTTCAACTCTGGACTATTTTGTCAGGGTCGAGTCCCTTTTCATAATTGGAACTCTTGTTCCTGCCAGAAATTCATTACATCTGATTAACCAATTCACTAGTGACAAAAGAGGAAAACTAGCTGGCTGCTTAAGTTAAATAGAGTAGAATCAGTGTGAAATATTTAATGCCAAATATCTTGGTTCCATTCACCAAGATATCTGCCAGTCTCCTAAAATTCTTGTTCTATTGGTAGAGATCAATTTCTTTTCATTGGCTGAAGTTCAGATGGCAACACCCCTTACTCCAGCAGCATTGGCAACAAAATTCTAGATTACCATTCCTTGTGAAGGCATCTGCTGACAGCCAATTTTGTTGTGAGTGAACATATCTGTTTAATCTAAGTTAATATATGGCTCTTTTTTTTAAACTAACCAGGCACTCTTGAACAATTCAAAATTTCCATTTCTGAAGGACAGTAGTTCGATCAATTTTAATTACTGCCCATTGTTATATACATGCAGAGATATTAAAATCTATATTAAAGTATATTAATTTCTCAGGGAAAGATTGATATCAATTGGCTATCACAGTTTGAAAGGGGCAGTGCTTTTGCATACATGGCAAGGGAAGAAAAACTACTTTGTGACTGGAAGCCTCATCTGAGTAGACAGAAGAAAAACTATGCCAAGTCAAAACTTTTTTTCAAAATGATTGCCCCTATTTGAAGTTTTACTGTCTTCAGGGCTCTGTAGCAGATAAAGTCAGTGGGAGCATTCTTTTGCCTGCTGTTCAATCCTCTCCCCATTGACATCCTCTTTGATGCTGCTAGAAAGAGAGATTTTAAAAATGCAGGTTTTTAAAACAACTTACTCTTCTATGTGACCTGAGATGAATTTTAAAGGCTTTCCAAATGAGACGACCTCCAAAGAAAGGAAGTGGGTGAATTGGTGAAAAATGTGTCTATCTGGAAAAATACATTTCCATTATTCCTTTGTTAAAAAATAAAACAATTTAAAAAGCTCTCAATAGTGTATTGCTGAATATAAAGCACTGAGGAATAATTGTTGCCTATTGTCCTGAATGGCACTTGGCTTTTGGCCTCTTGCCCAATCATATTCTGAATAAGAACTACTAGATTGTAATTCACACTCTATCATGCCTTACTGCTTAATTAAAGCAAACTCCTTCTTAACATAACAAATGATTGGAGAATTACTATAACAAATCTGACTGGACATATTTTTTTTCTTTACAGCCTATTCTTCTTGTCAATATACAAGTTGATCATTTGTGTGAACAAAAAAAATAGTTTGTATTCTGGTATATACTCTTTTTTTCTTCCTGTAGTCAGTCTTGACTCCTGTTAACTTCCATGTCTTTCATGTCCAAATTCATGTAATTTTCTCAAGAAATAACTTTCCTTCAAGTCTCGCCTATGACTTTTAGATTCCCTGATGGTCTCTGCTAGAAGTACTAACCAAGTCCAAACCTGCTTCATTTCCCTGACTAGATAAGGTTACCAGGTTGTCTCAGATAATGACATCCTCACATTTTTCAAATCAGAAGGATTAATTAGAAAGTACTCTGAAATAACTGAGGTGAAGCAAAAATTTTACAGTCCAATCTTAAACCCAATTCCAAATCTTACAATGTCAATTGCTTCTATAGAGAATCATTGTTGGATTTGGAACAACGAGGTTGTATCTCTGATGGTGTAATTCAAATTGTCACATGCAGTCAGAATCAAGTACTGTATTAATAATTATTAAGTCAGTAAATATAAAGAATTATTATACCTATTGTCAAAGATATCATTCCAAACATTTTAATTTTCAAGGAAAAATTAAATCTTTTCAAGTTTTCTGATAAGAAATATAACATTTCAACTATTTCTAGTCATTAGTTTAGACTTTATTTAACTGGTTTTTACAATTTCTTGCCTTTTAGATAGCTATTTTATCACCTATCAGTCAAATAGCAGCTAGGCTCTATGGTGAATAGATAGAAGTGTTTTCGATCGTAGAGTGATGCACTTTTCACATGCATGTTTTTAATCCTCATCCTAGATACGTTGAGATATATCTTGTTTTGAGTTGAAGAGAATTCTCTGGTATTTTAAAATAAATCCAGATCTGAGCCTTTTGGAAGTTTGGCTCATAATGTATAAACTGCCAATGCTCCTCTAAAATATTAAGTTTCTTATTTCTCTACTTCTCTCTCTTTCTTTTTCCCCCACTAATTCCTAAAGAAACAGTATGCTATGTTTTATGAATATTTGCTTTGGGCTTCTGTTAGTGCAAAAGAAGACTACTGCATTAACATTAATTTTATAACTGCATTTATTGAGAGAAGGAAACTTATTTACATGATTTGAAAAGCTGTTTCATACTTTAGCTGAAAAAAATATGTTCTTGAATTAATCCATAAAAGATTTAACTGTAAGCAAAAACTTAAGTTTAAAGCAAGGCTAGCAACTAAATAATAAACACTTATTTTTGTATTAACAAATATTTCCAGGTTATGGCATCAGTCTAGAAACTGAAAGTACATGTTATCTCGTTCCACTTTAGGCACAAAGCCAGCTGGGTGCCTTTGATCCAGCCAATCTCTCTCAACCCTAGAAAGCAGGCAATGGGAAGCCACTTCCAAAAGCCTTGCCAAGAAAATTGTAGTCTTGTCCAGGCAGTCACACATACAATGAATCTTCCAGGCTAGATAATTGTCACATTTATCAAACTTGCCATGTCACATTACAATCATGTGACATATTACGACATTTTCCCTTCACAGAACTGGGGTGGCCGTGACTTGCATGTGATGCATGCGGCCTATGGGTCGGCAGCTTGACACCCCTAGGTTAGTAGAAATAGAGGATAATTTGCATAAAAATGCTTATATTCTTTAAGTGAAAATACCTTTTAGAAAATGCTAATAACACATACATACCATCACAACAATAATATATTCTGGACTTCTAACCTTAAATGTATCGTAAGTGTCCCCAAATATATGGAATTGAAGTTAAAATGACAAAATCATGTATATTCAAAGTTTTTGACCAAATTAACTACAATAGATGAGAATGTGCCTACTGAAACTTAATTGGACAGAGCTGATTTCCCGCCTCCAAAAAAAATCTCTTTGATATTAATGAAGAGAAGATCTAGTGTGATATAATGGTTAAGGTGTTGGATTAAAGATCAAACAGATATTTGTTCAAATTACTTCATTTGTTATTGAGATACTTTGGGAGGGCCATGACAGCCCAGAGTACTTCACAAAATTTTCATTTTAGGACAAAATGAAAAAAGTCTTCTATATATGCTGTCTTGAATTCCCAGAGGAAAGGCAAAGCATATAAAAATAATAAAATCAATAGTTATGTGAATTTACATTTTGTTTTATTAACCTGATAGATGGGATAATTGTAGGATTATGTCAAAAACATTAACAGGTCATCATAAAATGATCTACAACAATACTAGATTTATTGAGGAAGACTAAGAAAAGTATCACAATTCTGCCAGAGTACTTAAATCCTAGTGAAACAATGTGATATTATGAAAAGAGCCTAACAAACGAGACAAACAGATGTGTGCATGCATGTGCATGTATGCGCACACATGCACAGTTCTGGAAACAATACAATTATGAGTTAATTTGCCACTTGGAAGGCTATACTTATATAGAAATCACATTCATTACTATAATATTGTATATATTCTAATACATTTTTATCCTTCAGAACTATTGTTAATAAAAATGCTTCCATACCTTTAAGCTATTAAGCTACTATACAGTTACATAGTTATATAGTATTGACCTCTGCATAAACATGGGTTTCTTAAAAAAAAAAGAATATATTTATCTCTTGATTGATATATGACCAATCAAACCGCTAGACTTCAATGTAGGCTTCTTTAGTCTTTTCTGGTTCAGAAACCTACCTCCTTAAATGCTAAAGAAAAATGAATTGATAAACACCTGAGTTTCTAACAAGATGTAATATCAACTTTCAGAAACGGATTCCTGCTTGTTGTAACTAGAATAATGATGGTTGCTATTGGCTGCCTATGCAATTAGTATTGCAATAATGAGGTAAAAAGTTGGTAAGGGTACTTGTAGAGTTGTTGATTAAGAAAGCCATGGATTCACAGTAACATTCTCTTTAATGCTTAATAATTAATTTAATATAGTGGAATAAATGCTTGTAAATTTAACTTTTGTTTGTTAGAAAATGATTAACAAAAACCAAATAGGAACAAGCTATGATCACGGTTAAGGATAAGAAAGCAGAGACATTGCCATTTTAAACTCAGATGTCTGTCTGATTTAATGTTCTAGTTGTTCTTAGTTTTTCTTCTAGGTTTGTATGCTCCCCAGAATCCATTGAAGTTGAGTCACCAATAAATTTAAATGAATAATTCAATGAACTATGAATGGCCTATTAAAAGGTCATTCAGAAAGTATACCTCAGTGAATCTGTATTTTTACAACTTTCATATGTCTCTTAAAAGAAGTGTTAAATTTGTATTTAACATTTGTCATTTTCATATATATGAAGTTGTTTCAACTTTCTATACATTTTGCAAAGCATTTTAGATATATATATATTTAAAATGTCAGACCAAAAGTATTTACTTGAGAGCTGATTAAAATAATAAGTTGAGTTCCTTTCCTTCCTTCTTTCTTCATTCAGATTCTAGAACTTCATCAAGTCCAATCCAGAGTTTTTAAAATAAAGTTAGTTAGATGTCTTAACTAAAAGTCACTCAGTTCAGAAATGTAAGCTTCTTTGTAACTTGTCTTTAAGATCATGATGTAGAATTGTCTTTAATGTACAAGTGTGAACCAAATAGAATATTCTGGTCCAGATATGAATTAGAATAAATAATTGCCCAATTTAGGAAAGAAGTACAGTATCTCTTTAGATTTCAGGAAGCAATGTACATACTTTGCTTTCTCTCTGTCCATGATGACACCATTTGATCATTTTAAACTGTCAATGCCCTCCCCTAAACAAGAAAACTTCTAGAAAATTTCAAACATATCATCCCCCTCCCCCCAAAAGCTTTTAAAACACTGGTTCAAAATACTAGACTGGCAGTGAAACACTACCAGTCAGACATGCTTTTCACTGATAATGTAACATAAGGCACTGGGAAAAAATTTAGCGAATGAAAAGAAATGTCAAAACAGGAGAAAGCAAACACTCCTTTTAAGATGATCTTAACTTATCTAGACAAAAGCGCTAATCTGGACAAAAGCCATGTTCCCAGACCAAACAGATTATCTTTATAGCTTGAACTGTTGCTTAATCCATAAAAGGAGGTTTTCTTTTTCTTTTCTTTTTAAATAGGCATGTTTTGGATTCCGTCCATTTTCCGGCTTGATGATTTCCAGCACTTACCCTTCATGATTTTTAACTTTCTACCAAGAACTATGTTGATATTATGCAGCTCCTTCCACCCCATCTTTCTAACCACTCTGTTACAGCTGGTATCTCTCCTTTCAAATGTATAATGATTTCAGCCTTGCTGCACATTGCTCTGCAGTCTCAATTTTAGTGAAACTGTCTTGTTAAATTTAATGAATGTGGCTCAAACATTACTTAAATAATATTTACTTCAAAAAGATCAAAGTTTACTGTAGAACTGGTCAGCTGGTCTAAAATTAAGGGAAAATATTATGGAAGTGTGCTTTATAGACATTCCTAACAAATTTTTCTTTGGTATTCCATAAATTATTCAACAGCAAGACATAAATAAAAGCATTTTGCACATTTATACCACCTTGTCTAGATTTAAAAGAGGGGACACTATTACAAATTTGCTAAATGTGTACACACACACACACACGTGTGTGTGTGTGTGTGTGTATGTAATGTGAAATGATATAAACCTAAGAAACATTTTTTTATAAAAAGGTTTACACAATTCTTCCATAAATATACCAGTGAAATGTAGCATCTCACGCAGTAATCTTCCCAGCCACCTAATCAAGTCTGCATTTCAGGGAATTCTATAAGCTGTTTTGCCTGGATTTTGGCTGCAGACAAAGCATGCTGCAATTCCGATTCTCTGGAATTGCCAGAAGCACTGAGAATTATCTTGTTGTTCTCAAGAGTTTTTGTAAGGCCTTACTTAGTGTGCGTGTCAACAAGTTCTTTGGTTTAAAAAAAACCTGGCTTCTGTGCAGCAAATTGCCATTTAAATCTAAAATGGCCAGCTGCAATCTTAGTCTACCTCTGGCTTTATGAACTCTCTATAATCATGAGGCTTGTAAAACATCGCCATAGCTATGAAAGGACTCACATCTTTTGTTATACGATAGAACTTTGAAATATAAAACAGTATATGGTCCAAAGACAGGGATTTTTTTTTCGACAAATGAAATATTAAAAAGAAGACTTGTGTCATACTCCTCATTTAACCTATGATAGTATATTTTAGGAGAAATTTAGTTGAGTATAGCCTTTATATGCTGGCAAAAATGATTTTTATGTCATTTTTAATTCCTATCTATTTAGTTAAAAAAAATTTCAGCTGGTGTCCAATATTATATTGAAATAAATGCTGCCAAGTGATTATTTGCACAAAGATGCTGATTTGTAATACTTCATTGCTGGCATCCATCACAATGTGATTAATAGATGATTATATTCAAAATGCTTAATATTAAATAAAAAGTAAAAATTATATTTTTTAAAGGAAATAGAAAAAAAAATCTGTTTCTTGTACTAACATATGTTCAGTAATCTGGAAAGATTTCCATTCCCAAAGGGAAAACATAAAAGCATAGTGCAGTAAGATTTTATGCTGGTCTGCGTTCTTACCTTCTCTGATGAGTTGGTTGTGGAAAGACTGTGTCAATGCAAAGCTCAATTAGTGTAATTTATGTATCCTTGGATGTCAATCTCTGCTGTTGAGAGGTGGGACTCGCAAAGACCCTGTGCATTAATTAAGAACTCATCTCTGTAGAGTTATCTTTCCACCTAAGGAACCAGAAGAAGAAAGTTTTAATTAGATTCAAAAGACAGCATGTTGTAAGCAAAGTAAGAAAATTCTTTCTTGAAATTTCAAGAAGAGAAAAAGTACATTGTTAATACAACTACCCTGTTAATAACAGGGTATTTAACTTTAATAGTTAAAAAAGTTGCTTCATTGTATATTAATTTTTCCTGAACAAAATCCTAAATACTAAAATGGTACAATATGGGAACAACTCCCATTTTCCCTGACAGGCCTAGACTATATCCTTATTATTGGTCCATGCCTAATTATTGATGCTGAGCTGATGCTGATTGCCTGCAATTACATGTTTGATGATATTTGTCTCTGATGGCCAGCATTTTCTTTCAATACTATCCTGAGGCTGAATAGGCAATGGCAAAACAATGCAAGCTCAGCAAAGCCAAACAAATAGACATGCACCACACTTCCTTTTCATTGGCTGAGTGATACACAGAATGTGCAGTTGCTAGCTGGCCTCAATACTGGCACTCAAGAGAGGTTGGAAGTTAGCTGGGCTCACTTGTGTCAGCTGCTTCAGAGACGCCTGGTCTCTTTGAATGGCCTGTGTGGGGGCTATCATCTATTCTGCTGAGGACTCACATGGGAAACAATACCTAAATAATTGATTATAACATTTATAAATTAAAGGAGGCAAAACAAATTTTAAAAGCTGGTCCAGACTCTAGAAAATAAACATGTCAGCTAATAGCTCATATGCAGCAAAAGGGAGGGGAAAAATGAATTAATGAGGAACTTTACATTTGGAAATATAAGAACAAATTAGCTTGTTAGTGGCTAAATAAATACAGTAAAATAAAATAAGGACATTAAAATGTCTTAGCAATCAGGAAAGTAGTAAGAGACAAATTCAAGAGAGGAAAAATATGTTAACTCAGAAATAAAACAAGATTTTTATCAGGGAAATATCCCAGACGATTAGCAAGAGAAGCCAAAGTACATACTGAACCTCTTAGATGGCATAATTAACAATAAAGACAGTTGTTTCAAGGATAAATTGCTCAACAAGAATATGTGTTCAAATTTGGGAGTGGATTAACTAGCTATTCCCAAATACTGGAACATGTTTTCTTCATTATATTAGCATGTTTTTGCTACTGCTATTGTTATTATGTAATGCTACATTTTATTATGTAACTAGTATGCTAGTTATAAACTTCACAACAGTTCTGAAACTGACAAAACAAGATGCTTTCAGGTACTCTATGAAAATTATTCCACCTAAATAATAAATTAATAATAATAAAATTATTTCACCTAAATAATAAAGTAAGACCAGAAAGAAAATGTACAGGAAAGAGATTTGTCCTTTTCTGAATGTCATTTATAGTGAAATTCATTCATGAATTCATTCATTCTCTATATGAAGAAGCACCATTGATTCTGAGACAAATTGTGCCCAGAACCATGAACATCTGGAGCTCTATACGTCTAAAGGAATGATCAATATTTAAGTTGTATCTTTTTTTTCTGAGTGTGAGAGTGAGGATCCATGTAATGGAAATTAAAAGTTTATGTTTTATTACAGGAGCTCTTTATTCTTTTTTTAAGGAAAACATAGCATATAGTACTAATTCAGAAGTGAATTGATATGCTTCTATATCTAATTGGAAGAATCTGTCAATAGGACCATTGACTTGGCAGTAATATTTGCCAATTTGCTTTTCTGTTGATTATTAATCCTAAAAGTTCTACCACTTTAGTATCTTTATTGTTAATTTTAAAGTAGGTTACCATACTTGTTAACAAACAGTTTGATTTTCTTTATATTTAAACTTAGTACCTCTTTTCATTATGTGCCTTGGGTTACATTAGTAGAGTTGTGCATTAGCTTCCCATGATATAGATTGAATAAGCAATAGGATAAAGCACTATTTTATCAGAATGTCAAATTAAGGACTTTGTTTCATAGTTTGAACATTTTCTTAAATCTCCTTTTCTTGGTATTGGTACACAAACTGATATCTTCCAATCTGTTGATCATTTTGTCTTTCTCCAGATTTACTGGCATAGTTTTGTTAAAACTGTACAGTTTTATCTTCTGCTTTTTGCTGTATTTTTGTAAATATTCCCTCATTCCATCTGCTACTAGAGGAAAGGCATGCTCCTGAGGTCCTGATAGATGGCATTGAAGGAATTTGGAACATGCTACCTGTGTTTCCCTGAAAATATGACCTACTCTGAAAACAAGTCCTAGCCCGATTTTCACACCTGTGCTGAATATAATCCCTACCCCTAAAGTAAGCCCTACTTAAGAGCCTGTGCAGCTGGCTGGCTGCCCATTCTGTCTGGTTGCTGCCAACACAAGGCAGGGGATGCCTTGGCCACTAAGAGAGGTGGTGGGTGGAGGATGAAATGAAGCAGGGGAGTGGAGGACGAAGCTTCTTCTCCTTGCTCACCACTGCAACAGAGCAGGAGGCTGAGTGATGCACTGGTGCCGCGGCCACTAAATGGGGTAGTTTGGGGGTGGAGGATGAAATGAAGCAGTGGGGGGTGGAGGAGGATGAAGCCCCAGTGGTATCCTTGGCTGCCCGGCCTGCAGAGACCTGATACCGGTGGAGTGAGGCTACAGCAGCCAAAGCAGCCCCTTCCTCATCCTGGGGCAGTGGCCAGCAGGGCACCTCCTGCTGCCACTCCTGTTCAACCAGCAATTATTTTCAGGGAAACACAGTAATCTACTGGATTGCACCAGCAGGTAGGTATTATGGCAGTCCCTCAAGTAATCTTGCCTTGTACAGCTTTATTAGCAATGACTAATAAATTATACCCAGAAGCAAACTTTCCTGATCTAGGAAAGGTACACTATATGAAGCTATGCAAAGACCTTCCTGGTCAGAGCTCCACTTGTTCTTTTATATATTTTTTTGTGGGGGGTGGGGTTCTGCATGGAGGAAATTTTTCTCAACTAGCAAAAGCTTCTAAGACTGGCCCTGTTCAAAGCAGAGGCTGCTTTGAATAATTACAGCCAATTAAACAAGGTAAGTCATAGCGACATCCTTTGGGAATGAAATGTCTATATACATTTAAGTGGAATGTCTTTCCTGTAACTTTAAAGCTTTATCTGCATATGACATTAAAATGTGTGGTTTTCCCATTGATCTGAACATCTTGGTGGGATGTTCTTGGAAGCCAACTGTCTATGATTCCCTGATGCATACAGGCCAATGATTAGAGATAACCATTACCTTTCCACACTCTATAATACTACACTGTGACTATCACTATCTTAATTTGCCATTTGGAAATAATAGATCAATGCACAAGATAATGAAGTCTCTGATTTATTTTTGTACACTTTCTCTTTCTTTCATGCTATCTAGGACTTATTTTGGATGCAAATGTGATAGGAAGATTTTGCTTTTAAAGCCTGTGAATTAAAAAAATGTATTAGTGTTCTGTCAGTTTCACTTATATCAACAGTCTTATTATCTGCAGTTTGTTCTTAGTCACGTTTAGCATATTTTGTGTCAGTTGTATCTCTTGATTATGAATATGACAGAAGTCATATCAAACTCCAGAAGCAACAGTTAATCTTTGTTCTTCTAAAAAATTATATGTATTTTATAAGCATTGAAATTGCTGTCATTCAAGTACAGCTGTGTCAGAATTGGAATCAAGTTATTAGCATCAGGTTGTTTTCTTGTGCCTTTCCTTCATGTTTCTCTCTGAAACCAAACTCTGCATTTGCAGCTTGGTAAACAAGCGGGGGGGGAGGCTGACTCAAACAATGAAATCTTGATGATCTGCTGAACTGTGACTGAAATTTGTGACCTGCTTTGAGGCAAATCAAATTCAGCAACAAAAGTCCTTATAACTTTCAGCAAGTTCCTGACAGAATGTCAACACAATAGTACTAAATATTGCAAATGAGCCATGCTGGGAACCATCAGACATCATGTGCTGCCATGAAATAATTATAAGAACTAGATGTATTCATTTATATGTATTTTTATCACATAAAATAAATATATCTTTTAGCCTCATATGTGTACTAAACATAGAAACTTTGTTTGGTACAAAGCACACTTACAAATTAGAGAAATTGAGATACAATAATGAAGTTCCCATCTGGTATCTTTTGGATGTATTAATGACTCTCTGTGTGTTTCACTGGAATGCCTGCACTAGTATTCTAACTGCATTCTTCAGTCACAACTGCATTATTCCTTCACAATAGTTTTCACACTTCACATCATTCATGTACTGTTTGATTAATTTTCATGGGAAGTTGTTACTGTGATGGGTCTCTGTGCCATTAAAAATAAAGCAAAAGTAATAGAAAAAGAAAAAAAGTCTATAGATTACAATCAGCATCCATGTGACTATGGCTTGACAAGGGTTTCTATGCAACAGGATTAATTTATAACATGTTTCTGAAAACATAAGACTAAAATATCAATATAATGAAATATATCATTTTATTTCAGGAGTGATGTTAAACATTTCTATAGACATATTACACTATAATATCTTACTATACACACCACACACACACACGTGTGTCTCTGTGTGTGTGTGGTATAGTGCACCTTACATGCAAAAAGGCTTGTGATTAATAGTTTTGGAAAGAATAAATTATTTCTGAGTTTCTTAATCTGGTATTACTTCGATATGATTTTGAAGCACCTATGTGGACACTAGAAACCATTAATCTTATGGCTCAATATTTTGTACATGTTAGAGAATAAATAGAACTGATTCTAATGAAAAAAGACTCTTTAATTTAGAATGCACTTGTAACTTCAGTTTCTTCATCTTGTCTTTTGTCTCTTTTATTATCATTTCATTTTATCACACAACTAATATATTTCTAATTTAATTGGTGTGCATTTGTGCAAATTTTCTACATGCCCTTCAAAACAAGAACTATGGAACACTTAGCCTGCACACTTGGATATAGAGATATTATATATTTATTTTACATATTAAATACTTTGATGTATCAACTCTCTCTATGAGGATCAGATAATCTTTATAAGATAATGAGATTCATACATTATCTTATATGATTATGTAATCCTGGGTTTTAGAATCTGGATCCTAACTCTGTATATATTATTTGGTGTTACCTATTTCTTTTAGCGTATTTAGTATCTTAAGAAGATGCATAGATTTCTGTCTTGGTCATCAATTTCTAAATAAATACTTGTATTACCTTCCGCAATCTGCTGGGTTATAGTCATGTTGAAATACAAGTTAAGGAGCCAAGCTAGTTAGGGAATAATATTGTAATTCTCTAATACATCCTGAAAACACCAGAGTGGGACATGCACAGATATTAAGAATGCTTTAAGGAAAGAGGAGTAACTAAAATTTTACCAGATATTGCGAGGGAATGTGAATATTTGTTTTAAAAGGAAATATACTTCTAGATTGCTATTATAACATCTCATATTAAGCTACATATAGTGGAACCAAACTTGTTCAGTGTCTGACTTATTCAACAAGAGCCCCATTTGAGAGAGCACATCGAGGTTTATCTTTTTTTTCTTGCAGGAATAGTAAACTTGGAGTTCAGTTTTAGAAGGCTGGCAGGCAGCACAGTGAGCTGAAGAATGGTGAGGGCAAAGAGTAGATATCCTGCAGCTCTGTGTCTCACCTCTTTCTATGGTTCAGTTTCTCTATCCCATGGCAACTCATTTGTCTGAGTGTGGCAACAGAAAATAATGTTGGCATAGCTTGTTAAATGGCCTATCCAAGGATCAGGACCCAGAGCACAAAGGAACAAATTACTGCTCAGTAGGCAGGTTGCCTCATATATCCAGACTGCTGGATACAGTCAAAGGGTCTTCTTTTATTAGACAAAAGGTCAGGTTTATTTTAGACATAGAGTAACAGTAAGGTTTCTGAAACAAAGAGTCAGACATTAAGACATGGGTTTCTATTCCTTCAAAAAAGGAGACAAGGCAAGCAATAAAAAGACTGTCAACTCAAAACTGCTTTGTTTCCTTTGCCCGCTTAAACTAACATTGAGCAATAATAAATAAGAGAGAATAGCAGGCAGATCCTGAAAAAATTAATTTCAGAATTAATTTTAAAAGCATAATCTGAAAATCAGAAAGTGGATAAAAAGGAAGCATGGAATGGAATTTAGAATATTGGTTTAGGACCAGGGAAGCCCAATAAAAGGGAGAAAAGTAAATACGATAACCTGATTTCCTTAAGCCAAGCAGGCAAATGTTTAATAATACCTAAGATGAAAAAAGGAATTCACTAGATTTACAAATTATATTAAACCAAAATAAATTACAAACACATTAGAATAATATCTTATATTCATCACAGATATTAGTTGTCAAATGAAATAAACATGAAATATAATCCTGAGTGAAAGCAAAAGACAAATCGTTTTTACATTTGTTCTCCAAAATTACTTTTATCCAGTTATTTGTGGATGGGTGATATTAAATGTGGATGAGTACTTTGGATTGGTCTAAATATGCATGTATGACTTTCCCAGTCTCCCCTTGCATGCAATTTTCATTGCCCCAGTAATTTACTGAAACGCATCATAAACTCAGCAGGAGAAATTGTGAAAAATATGGGTCAAAGCCCAGCAAGAGGGGAAGAAGAGTTAAAGTCCCCTAGAAAAATTATTCCAATTCCTATATGATCCCTTTTTATATTTGAATATGTATACGTGTGTGTGTGTGCGTATGCATGCGTGTATGTGATTCATATTCTTATATATGAATATGTGTGTGTATAGACATGCATACACACATAAATATACATACATTCTATACACATATGTAGCTTTTGTATGCATGCACGTGCTTTCAAATCAATGTTGGCTCCTGGCAACTGTTGTTCCTTGTAGTTGTCTTGGCAAGATTTTATTGGCAAATGGTTTGCTACTGTCTTTTTCTAGGCCTGAGAGAAAATAACATTGAAAATCGTCCAATTGGCTTCATGCCCAAGAGAGGAATTATCTACATAACAGCTATGTGGAAGAGACCATAGAAATGGAGACGGGTTTCTAACTTGGTGCCCTCATCTATACAAACTGGTTTCACCCATATAGCTGCTATATATTTTAAAGGAATCTTTCAGAGGAGCTGGTGTCTAAAAACTTAATAATAATAAATAAATAATTCTAATAAGCGTGATTAGACACAAGTGTGATTAGACAAGTTTGATTAGATACACTTATGAGAAGATTGTCAGTCTAAGGAAATAGGTGACAAGGTTAATATTTACCGTTAGGATGAGATTCACTAGCTATAAAGTTTACTTGGTAACTATGAAATCTAATTTTCTTAAAAAAAGATCTTTGACCAATAATATCCTTTAGACTGCTAGATTATAAGCCTCTTTCTTTTAAATACACATTTTAAGCTTATTTTTTAGTCTTTATAACTAGGAAAGTATGAATTAGCATAAAAGCCTCATGTATGCTTATTCAGAGGCTATGTTGTTGCCTGTGCAATGTCTTTCATTTCATTTTGATATTCCTGAAGTTTGACAAGTAAGTTTCTCTGTAATTTTAAAAATCATTAGAACTTTGTTTTTGCTACAGGGTATGAAAGGGCATGTCTGCATTTACTGTTTAAGTTGCTCCTGTTCTATACTTAGGCTGACCTGATTCTAAAGCAACTTAAGAAAATCATTTGTGGACTGAGATATTTTGCAGAATATTCAGCTTAGAATTTAAGCTATTATATCTTTTCACTGAACAATTTGACTTCCATCTTTGTTCCAGAAACATAATTGTTAATTGTTTCCCTTCCTATTGACAAGTCTTCTTAAATACATTCAGACATGTATGCATCTGCCTATTTCTCTCACTTTCTCTAATATATTCACATATAAAGTTTAATTAAGATATAATGTATAAAATTAAAGCATAAAATGCACTACATGCAACTATAGTATACATATTTAAACATTTTTTCCACTTTCCCCCCTTTTAGATGTGTCCTTACATGAGTGCTGTAGTAGGACAAGAGCTGTCATTCTTTTGTACTGGTGATCTGAATTAGAAGGGTTTTATTCCAAGCTTCCAAATTGGAAGTGAAACAGAAAATATGGTGATATTGTCTGTTTCAGCTCTCCAGACATGATTTCCTATCCATTCTGATGATGGGGCAACTGGGCAATGAAGAAAGGAAACTGTCAAACAAATGGATTGCTTCTTATAATACTGAATATAATGCCTCAGGGTTTAAAAAAAAATAAAAGTAAGGGTGTCAGAACTCTTTCATTATCACGGGAAAAAAACCTTTAATATTTCAGAGAGTAATAAAAACAAGTTCCATTGCAGCAAATTTATTTATAAAACAATTGGCGGCACAATAGGGACCTGTGGTGGGGTTGTTTTTTTCCCCCAGGCTTAAGCATCCCCCTCATTTTTGTTGGATTCCTACCCTTGTGTAGTTAAACTATGTTTGCTTTCAGTTAAAAAGTAACTTGAATCAACCACAAACAACTTACACAGCTACAGTATAACTAAGTTCAACTTTGGATTTTCACTTGTCATGAAAAAATAGATATAAGTGAAAGTTAGATTGAAAATAATTCAAAAATAGGTAAGAAGTGAGGACATAGTCAGGTTTCAGTCATATAATATTGAATAAAAAACACTGTTATGTGAATATTAGGTTACACAGAAAATATATGAAATAAATCAAACAGGTGGAGAGCCATGATAAAAAATGTATGAATGTATTTTTAAAAAGTAAAGAGGCCATATAATTTACCGCTTTCTCCATCTGTGCTACAAACTACTGTATAAGAAAACTGAACTTGGAGAAAAGCCCAGGAATGACGTATAAAATCATGATAAGTTAAGGCTAGAATGTAAATATATCCCTTCGAATGATTTAAAAAAAAGAAAAAAATGCTTTCAAGAATGCATATTTTTCAAATTCATCTTGGGATTTGATGAAACATATTTCCCTTGAATACTGTGAAGATTTATCATTTCCTGGGAGACAATGCTGATTCTTGAATCAACTACTTCATTGATTCAGACATGTTTATCATTTATAGACATTTTGGGTTTAAGTTTATTTTATTGAACACGCCTAACAATTTTTTAAAAAGAGTTTAACTAGATTGTTTTAAAATATTTACAAAAAGAAAAAAGAAGCACCTTTCATTCTAAAACTGGGAAAATGAACTTGTCTGAACAAGCATGATACACGATACAATATTTTCACTTTCCGCTTGCTTAAAAATATAAAATTCTGCCTCCATAGTAAGTTTAGATATCCCCAAAGTGTTAATATCTCTTATTGTTTCATTTTGTTTGTAAACTGCTCTTTAAAAATCTATTAAATTGTAGCTGTTAAAGAGTACCAACTGTTCATTACAGAGAGACATATCTGGAATTCTTCCTAGCTGAAGGTAAGTATTATGTTGCCAAGTCTAAACATTCTTACTAAAGTCATTTTAAGTTATATAGTATTTTCCTTTATCCTACTCTGATTTGAATGGTTGAATAACAATCCTTTTCTCATACCCTTTTTCTGAATTTTGATCCATATGAAGAATAGGTTTTTTTTCAATCAGAGACATTCATCCCCCTGAACATTGGATGTTCTATTTTGCTTATATTGGCTTAAGTGCATTCCTTTTGCTATGGCTAGCATTCAAACGAAAACAAGTTTAGACCAATAGGCTTCATTATTTGTCAAGAAATTAAATTTAATCTAGATTGTCAGAATTTATGACTCTGAGGCCACTGAATATATTTTAAAGCTTTTTCTGTTTTTCTCTATTTTGTCAAGCTTCACAAAGAATTGTCTCAGTATTTTAATTCTTCTATATTCTGTTGCACAGCTCGTGGCAATTATACATTTTAGCTGTCTGAGTGATGTAGTTTTTGTATGTATGAAGATGAATACAACTGAACCTTAAAACTGCCACAGATGGAATTATAGTGTTTAATCTAACTCCTAGCTTACTAAATCAAAATAGTCTTTGGAGGACCAACATATCAAAAATCTTTTTTAAATGGACAATAATTTGGTTTCATGTTGTATCTTATTTCTACTCAGATATATTCTTACAGAAAATGAGTTTTGCTAATCTGAAATATTTGTTAGCCACTAATGATATTTAATGGCCTTTATAAGAATGTTGTTCAACATATAATTTTTCAGATAATGCCTTTATTGTGAACATTGTTTACAATCAATTGGTAGAAATGCAATTTATTAATAAGACGGTAAGTCCATGAATCAACTCATAAGCGATAGTTTCTGAGTTACTTTGGATCTAACCTTCCCAATCTATCTGAAGGATTTCCCTTAGAACTCTCTGTCTTTCCCCTGAGCTTTGTATAGGAACTTCATTAGTAAAAATAACAAAGATATCAGATATAAATCTTCTAAGTTCCTCAAACTGAAAGGAAACCTTACAGTTGATGAAATCTGAATAATCTGAGTTTGGCCCCCTTTTTTTGGATCAGAAACTATTATGAACTATGAGTCATGTCTGGAAATTGTACAGCTGTGATTGCTGTTGCAAATTAGAAATGTAGCCAGAAAATATTGTGAGGTTAGTTATTTCTCTTAACATTGCTTTCATATAATTTTCCTTGTCTGGCTTTTGTAACTAATTAACTGTAGCAGATTAAATCAAGGACACTTGACATCCAAACATTCAGCTGTTTTTTACAAAAATAAATCCAAATTATTTATCTTGAATAACTTCTTTTGGCAATTTTTGGTTAGCTAATATTGCCTGTATTTAATCCAGCAAGATTGCATTAATCTAAGGAAATAAAGAGAAATTTAATTTAGCCACAGCTAAAAGGCCAGTGCTGCCCTAGGCTGCATCAACAGAGGGATAGCATCAAGATCACGTGAAGGGTTAGTACTGCTTTACACTGTGCCATACTTGGAACACTGCATCCAGTTTTAGTCAGCACGACACAAAAAAGATGTTGAGACTCTAGAAAGAGTGCATAGAAGAGCAACAAAGATCATCATAATAATCTTTATGGGACTGGAGGCTAGACTGTACGATGAATGGTTATGGGAACTGGGAATATCTAATGAAGGGAAGGGGTAACAGTCTTCTAATATTTGGGGGGCTATCACAGAAAGGAGGGGATCTAAAGCACCTGAGGTTATGACAAGAAGTAAAGGATGGAAGCTTAAGAAAGAGAGATCCAACTTAGAATTAAGGAGAAATTTCCTGTCAGTGAGAACAATTAATCTGTGGAATGGCTTGCCTACAGAAGTTGTGGATGCTTCATCACTAGAGATTTTTTTTTTAAAAAAGATTGGACAGTCATTTGTCTGAAATATAGGGTTGGACTAGAAGACTTCCTAGGTTCCTTACAAATCTGTTTATTCTGTATTCTGTAAATAGTTAATTTGAAATAGTTGAGTTCCAAACAGTAAATCAGTGCAGTTATTTAGCTACTACAATCTACGTTTCATTTTATGTTTGAAAAGTGAAAGAGATCCAAAGTCTACTTGCTAATGTTTCACTATTCCAGTGAATGTTAATTATCAAGAGATCTTATGCATGCAGCATCTTGTATGAGATTATGTATTGGTTAACATAGTCAAAAATAGACATATATTAGAAAAGTGTATATTATAGTAGGAAAGTTGGGAAGACTTTCCCACTATGACTTAAAAAGTCATTTCACACCAAGAGTATGCTGAAAGGATCATATAATATATAGTTTTGTCATATTAAATGGTACCTTTATCTACAAACATTAGTATCTAAGCTATGAAAGAAGAAGCTATGGATTTCCAGTTGTGAAAGATACCATTGATGAAGGATGCTGGCAGCTATAATTCAAAAATCTAGTTGGCTTCAAATTCCCCATCCTTGATTTAAATTACTGCAGTCAACTGATCTCTTGAGATCTGCCTGGAAATTTCTCTAACAGGTGAAAGCTCAATGTCATTCCCAAGGAACAAAATACAAGTTAATCAAATCAATTCAGGAAAATAAATAATATAGGCAAAGTACAATTATTTGACAAGCAGATTCTTTTTCTGGCAAACCTTTCAAAATTGACTAGTTCTTTTGAGAGAAGAGTCAGTTTAGTGTATGATACTGGGAGATTATTAGTCCTCCCTAACGATGGAAGTCAGCTGGATGACCATGGCCAAGTCATTCCTTCTCATCCAAATCTACCTCACAAGGTAATTGTCAAGAAAGCAGGAGTTTAAAGCATTATATATAAGACGTTAAGTTGCACAAAACAAAGCTGAGATATAAATATAGTACATAAATAAAAATCAATTGATATAATTGTTGCAAGTAGTCTGTTTTAGATACAACACAGATACAGCTAAAAGCTTTATATGTGTGCTTTATATGTATACTAAAACAGGAGGGAGTGGGATGACTCAGCAGTTAAAGACTGAGTTCAAAACCCAATTTTAAAATGGGGTGTACTCCTATATAAATTCAAATAATAATAATAATAATAATAATAATAATAATAATAATAATAATAACAACAACAACAACAACAACAACAATAATAATAATGACAAGTGCAAACTGGCTTTTGGTAGACCGTAAAATTAGCTCAACTTTTAAGTTGTGTGCTAATGGTGGCAGATTCTCCTTCCACTCAACTCCTCTCTTCAAACAGGAAACCAGCACTTTGGACCTCACTGCGCAGGAAGTGAATGGCATTCCCTCCAAACCAAGAAGCACCTGTGAATCTGTGGATGGAGATCCCGGAGACCCTGAAGAAATCCATTATGCGACTCTTACATTCAATACACCAGATCCTAAGCCAGATATAACTGCAGAAGAAACCCAAACGGATTATGCTGAAATCACACCTTGCAATTCTCAGCGAAAAGAAGCATGAAGGTTTTAAGGGGATTCCATTCCTCAGTTCTGATTAGCAGCCGAGTCCTTGGTGGCGCAGTGGTTAGAGTGTTGAACTGCAGGCCACTTCTGCTGATTCAATCTAGCGGTTCAAATCCCACTAGGC
>JANHFL010003057.1:330342-347368 GCA_032468155.1 Oxyrhabdium leporinum
TTTCATTCCTGAATGTAATTAAGTTGATGGCATTTTAGTTATTTTGCAGAGAAATCAATATCACTAGATAATAAAATAGTCTCAAACATTTTACTATTCAAGTAAGTAGGGCAAAAGAACCGAGGCTGAGTTGGCCACACCCACCCAGTCACATGACCAATCAGTCACGCCCACCCAGTCACATGACCAATCAGCCACGCCTACCTAGTCACATGACCACCTAGTCACGTCCACAGTCACACGCCGCCCACCCACCCACGCCCACCCAGCCAGTCATTAGGGCCAAGAACCCTTTGCTAAAAAATTTGAGGCCCACCCCTGCATTGCTTCATTGTGTGCAAATAGCACTACATATTTTCTTCTGTCCTTCAATTTTAAGCGAGAGAGGAAAAGCCAACTAAATAAATAAACTTAAAAGTTTTGGTTTTCTGAAGAAGTTAATAAAAGACATGAAAAAGACTGTATGCTTTGTCTTGCCTGATCATTGTCATATCAGAGATTCAAATCTTATTCTCAGTGATTAAAATTTCAGTTAATATAGCAGAGGTGGCAAGGAAAGAGATGTTTACAAAGCCAGAAAGGTTGAAAAAAATCACATTCCTTGGTTACCTATAATTCCTTGGTTACCTTATAATAAACATAGAGTTTAGGCCATAATAATTTTTCCTTATAGCAATAGCACTTAGATGTATATACCATCCATAGTGCTTTACAGCATTCTCTGAGTGATTTATATGTCAGCATATTGTCTGCAACAATCTGGGTCCTTATTTTACCAACCCAGGAAGGATGGAAAGTTGAGTCAACTTTGGGTCTCATCAGGAATAAACTCCAGGCTGTGGGTAGTTAGCCTGCAATACTGTGTTCTTACCACTTTGCCACCACAGCTACCTATGAAGCTTTCCTTATGAAATTTTTATTCAACATATTTCTTTAGAAGCAAGATGGTTGGGGAAATGGGATTAAAATGGAATAAGAACATTTAAAAAAATACTAAATATGAGGGAGGGGCACAGTACTGCCTTAACAGAGACAGAGGAGTATATTACTTTTGAGGACTTTAATTGAATTGAAACTTGAATTGACAATGCTGATCCTTATATATAAATTGCTTTCCTTTGATTTGAACTCATAGTCAAATCAATTTTATTGAAGGATTTTCAGGTTTTTCCCAGACGTGCCAACATGGTTTCTTTAATAAACTCTTACTTGGATCAAATTCTATCTGAGTGCTGAGTGAGTTATTGGAACTTAGATGGAATGCTGACATCTCCATTGTGTTTGCCAACATCTGACTTTGTCAAATTAATTGCCCAGCTCTTGCATTCACTCACTATGTTATCTCTTGTTTCATGTTATTGTTGTTATTTTAATAAGCTTCTAAAAAGCACAGGACCATAAACATAAATACAAATACATCTTCCAGGGAAAAATGGAAGAAGAAAAGTAAGTAGTGGATGTATCAGAATACAATATTTCCTTGTCATATTTTACTTCCTAGGAGGCAATGGCCCTGCCTAATAGATTAAGCTAGAATGTTTGCTCTTTATGTTTCTAGTTGTAGAACAATGCAACATTGCAAAATTAAGCTAGATGTTTGACTAGTACAAAGCATCATTGTAGTGCACTGCAATTTCTTTGACACAATCTCAATTTAACATTTCTAGTTTCTGGACAGAATAAAATAAAAATAATAATTTCTCAGCACTTATGTAAATTATCACATGAATGTAGATAATTTTACCTACAAACCTATGTCCTAGAATCATTCAGTGTTCATACTCTGAATTATGATCTAGCAATGCACTTTATAATGAGTTAATTATAAGAAAGCTGTTGCTTGCCTAAATTCCTATTTACTTAGAAATCAGCAGGCTACCTCCAAAATTCAAATGCACATATCTCTGAACACATAATGTATGGTGAGGGATCAGAATCAAATCAAAGCTCTAAGACTCAGATCAAGAATGGCTAACTTTGCTGGTATGGTCTCTGAGTCTGTTTATCCACCAAGGTTTGAAACAGCACACTGGAAGTAATCCAACCTTTCTCTCAATGGAATGAAAAAGCTCTGCTGTGAGAAAGCAGTTTTATATAGAATTATATGAGCTGCTGATAGAAGGATATTTTTGCCAATATGCACATACAATATGGCTTTACATATTTTGCAGCTTTTATTCTCTGCAAAGCAGCGAATGAATAAAATATATATGAAAATTCAAAAGAAGGTTTTCTAGTCATGCAATAAACAAAAAAAGCAAAAAATGGAATATAATACATACATATAGAATAAAAATATTTTATTTACAGTACTTTAACCAGTGCTGTCCTTAAAAGTGGTATATTGTGGTAGATCAAACTTTTTTGGCTAAATGGGACAGAGAAGCAATCCCTTTTCTATCCATAGATGCACATAAACAATGTAAAGAATCTATTAAAATTTCTTTCTTTTAAAAGATTTTTATTAAGTCCTGTTGTATTCACATTTTATCCTTTATCTTCCTATCATTTACGATTACTTATTTATTTTATTGTTCTTTAAACATGTGTATGGCCTCCTTGAAAATAAGAGTTTTAACAGATTGATTAAAATGATAAATATATTAGGGGACATAGGACAATAAAAACAACTTTGCCTGGCACCCAAAAGACAGCAACATGGTCACTAGGATTTCTCCACTGGAAGGTTTCTTCAGAACTTGAAATGTTCTTCGTAGAAATTTTCTACATAAATTTTCATGGACCAAAGATGAAATGAAAGAAAATTAGCCTCCAATGTCTATATTTGATTCTTCAAATATGTGTGTATATATACCTATTATCTATAACTTAGCAGATAAGACATCAGTGATGTCTTCTCTTTGTTAAGCCATTTAAAATTAGATGCTTTCATTGAAAATTCTAGTATCAATTAAGCCTTCCTGATTATTCTTCTTCATTCTTCCACTGTATCAGATTAATTACCATTTTTTTAAAAAATGGAAATCTTTCTTTGTCTTCACATGCATTATAAATCCATGCACTTGTTATAGATGAGCATAGCATTAGTGGTTGAGAGCTACATTATTTAGATAAAGACTACTATCTAAGAGATACTTACATTATAATTCAAGCTAAAGAAATATGAATGGCAAACCTGGAAATATGAATGGCAAACCTGGAAATTGATCTGTTTTAGCCCCAATATCAGATGTAAAATCTTTTCATATAGTTAATATAGATTTTCCCCCCATTTTGAAATAATTTGCACTAAATCAAGCATGTAATATTATATAACTACAAATTCTATTTGGAAAGCAATTGTTTCACAGAAATTCCTATAGGCTTTCATTTGTGTAAAAAGAATTTAACTAAGCCCATGATACAATATTTGTACTGTGTTATATAAATTAGGATACATTTCCAATGAAAATATATTGTTATGATTTTTTTTATTACTGATGATACAAAAATGTATAATCAATACATGAATGCATTTAATACTGAGCATTTTATATATGTGCAGTCTTACTAGACAGGTAAGAGTTTGTCTTTAGCTGTTGAGGGCTTTCTGAAAACAGCAAAGGCTTTTTAAGTGTCAGCTCATGACAAAAACAATGTTTATGCATGATGTATCTCTGAATAGCAAACACTTGCTGCATGGAAGCTAAACAATGTTTTTATCTGTTTGTCTATTTTTGGCCCTTCAACTACAGCAGAGGGTGTTGCAAATCGCATTTAGTAACAATTATCTGCTAGCATTTAACAGAAAAATAGTGTGATTAACGGAAAGTGACAAATCAAGATTACTTTACTCTGTCAGTTTTCTTGGTGAATAGGCAATTCTGTGGAATTAAAGCATGACCTTTGTTGCGTTTCGCAGGGTCAACATGAATGTTAACAGTTTGTGAGATTAGCCACTATTATTTCACTGAGCTGCTACTAATGAACTGCAGGTACCCAATTAAATATAACTATAGAGTTTCACCTCTAAGAAAGGTTGTGAGAAAAATCAAATTAAAAAAAAAAGTTCAAACTTTTAGACAAAAAATAATCCAATTTCAACATGTGGTGATAATCAAAGGGTCATAAACTTTTCAAATCTTTGTACCTTTGACATTCTTGATTCTTAAGTCTTGGCCATCTTAAAATATTTGTGTTTCATTTTTTTTTATATTTGGAATCTGTAACACTTACAAACATTTTCATTCTAGATCACTACCACAGTTTGTAACATCTTGCAGCCTGTAGTTAAAGGAGCTACTAATCTTATTACTGAACTGGAAGTTTTAAAATAACTTCATTGTAGCTGGAGCAGCAGCAAAGTGGAGAGAGAATGTGGCATATAGCAAAGCAAAGTATGTGGGCAGAATAAATATTTCTTATAAAAGGAATTATTTCATCTGGCAATGTTCGGGAAACTCTGCCTCTTTGTGATGTTAAGAATCATAAATAGGTAAATCAAAAAGTGAAGAAAGGAAAGGAGATTGGCAGTTTGGACTCATACTTAAAACTTCATATACTGTGAAAGTCAATCTCTCCCATTGTACAATTTATATAATTACAAAATACTGACTCTCTCACTGTTTTTCAAAGTGCTAAATTAGAGTTTTGGACAACACACACTAGGGCTACCAGAAAAAAAAATCTGGTCTGCCTTTGTTTTCCAAAGGATATAAAAGTGTGTTGTACAACTAAGGTGAGCATAATTTCACTGGATACAATTTCTATGCCACATAATCATTCTTAGTTTATTCTGTTGCCAGATATTATAAAATAATACTAAAGATTTGATCTCATAGTCTATTAACTTGTAGATTTGGTTATTGCTTCTGAAAATCTTGCCAAGAAAACTGCAAAGATTTATCCAGGCAGCTCTGAATATTGAGTCATCCAAGAATAATTTCTTCCTATTGAAAGGAAGAAAAAACGACAGGATTTGTAGAGTGACAGATATGAATTCATCTCAATTACTTTTTTTCCATCATTTTAATAGATTTATTCTAATACTGTTGTATTGATCAAGCCCTCTATGACAAGTTTTGTAGATGACAGGGTCACAGCATATATTAGTATTTTTTCCAAATCATGGTACATATTGTTTCAGGCAGGATGAATTGTTCAGTTTTCAAATGTGGAAATAGTTAAGTTATTGCCACTATGTTCAATATTGCCTCAAGGTTTCAATGTAATCACTAGTTGGTAATCTTTCTGATAGACTATTATTAGACTAAATGGGAACATATGATATATTCTTAGAGGAAAAGCTTAATTTATATAAAAGAGCAACTGTTCCCAAATGTTTTATAACAATTTAATATTGCACACTCCTATCTTTCAAATACAAAACATATAGCTGGTTTGATAATAAGAATCAATTGTGTGAATACTTAGTCAACAATTACTCCTCTTGGAATATATTTACAGACAATACACACATATATCCTTGATTATAAATATGAGAACTTCTAAATGCTTTTTTGCAATTTACACATAATGGTTCCAAGGGAACCTGTAAAGCACAGTCAATCATAAAATTCATTTTGCTTTGCAACAGACTATTTATGCATTCTACAACTAATCACCTCATTTCAAAATTCAATAAACCTAAATACTTAAATTTATAATGTTTTGTCACAATTGAAAAGGGAATATGAACAATGTGCAATCAGAAGGCAAGTACAAGTTAAAATCAAGCACCTATTTGTAGACAATTAAAAACACTGCAGCAATAATTACTTCCGTAGTGTTAGCAAATAAAACAAATTAAATCTGATTTAATTTCTGTTTTGAGAGACAAAGGGAAACACTAAAAAGCTTTAATTTAGTCACTTAGAACACCAAAGCTAAAAATTAACCTTAAAAGACAAAGAATGCTTTTAAGATATTCTTAACTGCTTAAAAAATTAACATCAAGGTTATTTTTCAAGAGTGAAGTTTCAATTTGGTTATGCTGCTTTCATTACATTCCTTGGTTATTATTTTCTCAAGGAAAAATATTGAAGGAGAGAATTGATATAACAATATTTTTTTTAAAAAAATCAACCTCTGTTCCAGTGAAAATAAACAAAATGCTGTGCCATCGTAAAAACAAACCAGCTGCACGCATGCTAGTGAATCCCAAGTTCCAATTACAGTTATGCAAAACTCATTTCCCTTAAGCTGTGATTCATTTATATTGGTTTAAGCACAGTAGTTGCCAAGTTACAACCATTTCTACATCACCAATGTAGTATAATTCAAAGACCTACCTTTGCTGCAAAATTTTTATATTTGAAAAATGTACTTAGATTTCAGCTGGGAAGACTAATCTGGTTTGTTGACATATAGAAATTGTATTTGCCATTCACTGTTTATTTAAATTAGTACCTAATCTTTCACTGCTTTTACTGCCTTGCTGGCTATTCCTTACAGCTTTAAAATCCCACTTTTTTATTTTCATCAACAGCTTAAAGCAAGCAATGGAAAAAGAATGCATTTTCAAGAATGCAACACTTAACACAAAACAGCGTTAAACAAAGCATATATTTCCTTTTAAAAGGCCTAAAAAGGCATCAGACTGCCAAGTTACTGAAGGTCTGTGTGCTTCAGTTACCCCCTTAATTAAATTCTTAGAAGTAATCAGACGCAAGATGATAAATGGTAAGAAGAGAACATACCAGTGCTGAATAATTCTATCATTTATTCCTATAACTGTCAATCCAGGAAGGACCATTTTTAATATGTCATCTAAATCACAGAAGTTGGTACTGTTTTCAATGATTCATGTTAGCCTGGTTGCATGATTTACAGCTACATTATTTCCCTTCTTGTTTGTTTTTTTCTTGGTTCACTTTTACCTGATTAATCTGTGATTTGAATGAATCCAGCTTTCACAATTAGAATAGACACTGTAATTACACTTTGTACCATGGAATATTTATATCAATTTCTTAATCTTTTCACAATAAGTTATACATTCAAAACCTGGGATAAAATTTTAATATACTTATGGATGTTTTTTATTTCTTCTGTGAACCCCACTAACATTGTTTCTTGCAAAACAAATTATGTTATCTATAATGATTCAAGCCTCCAATACATCTTCTCTTTTTTTCTTTGAGAAAAATAGTAAATTGTCTCTAATTTCCCTTAACTCTTCGTTCTCGTACTTTGAAATATTTCCATCTAAATTTACTATCACAACCTGAATTTTTTATTCACTCACAGCAGAGCCCAGATACATCAAACTGTCTTTAATGATATCCATCAAATACAGTGACATTTCATTTGGGAAATCCAGTGAAAATGAAGGAACATGCAATGTGGTAGCATTAAATCTTTGGATTTAGATTATGACAAAAGATGGCAGGTTTATCAGAGCTCAGATCAGGTGTTTGTACTTTATATCAATCTATTGTCTTGATATTTCACTGAATGAATAAAGATGTCCTACAGCTTTTCTTATCCGTGTATTTCAGATGATGCTGACTTATGGTCTATTACAAAAGCTGCTTCTCTGTATTTTTCACTTGCCATATGTGTAAGTACATAAATACAACTGCTTTCAAATGGGCATAAATTATGAATTAGTATATAATGTTTTTGGCTTTCAACTACAGAAAATAATTGTAATGGAAAAATAATGACACATTATCAATTGTTGAAGGGTTAAAGTATCAGAAATAATATACAGATTGTAAACTATGTAGAAAGAGGGCTTTTATTTAAAGAGATATTACATTAAAATACACAAATATTCTGTATTGTATGTGAAACTAGAAGAAGGAATAGCACTAAAATACTGTAGCTCAACTTTTGTTGCACCAGAGGCAGTAGCACATTAGACCTATTCAGGCATTACTAGTTTCACACATTCAATATGAGCTCTTGAAGGAAGCCTGCTTCTCCTTGAAGTTACCCCTTTTGTGATACTAGCTCCTTACGGACACCACATGTTGCAGGGAGAAAATCTACATTCATACTGCTGCATCTGTTGTAGCTTTCCACAAGACCCTGCATATACACAAACACAGTTGTATACATTTTTCCCCTCAGTGTCAAAATTTTAAATCTAGCAAGAAACACAAAGGCATTTTAGCTGTTATCTTAGTATTCAAGATGACAATTAATTTTTTTTTTGTGAAAAAAATATGCCCTATGTAAAATGCCCTTCTAGTAAATCTTAATAGTTTTCACAGCAATAATAGAAAGGTATTGCTCATTATTTATTTAACAGCGTTGATAGCCAGTCCATTCGAATTTGACATTATAGGTAGTCCTCAATTTACAACATTTCATTTAACAACCATTTGAAAATAGCATTGAAAAAGTGATTTACAACCAGTCCTCACATTCATTTCACAGCATCCCTCTGGTGACGTGATCAACATTTGAGTGCTTAGCAGCCAATATGTTTTTATAACAGCTGCAGCATTCTGGGGTCATGTAATCACCCCCTGGGATCTTCCTAGAGGGCTTCCAACAAGAATAGTCAATGGGGGAAGCCAGATTTGTTTAATGACCATGGCATAAAAAGTATTTAAGTCAGGCCCGATTAACTTAAGCACAGCATCGCTGACTGACAGAAGTTCTGGTCCCGGTTGTGGACTACTTGTAATGGAGAATTGACAATGGATTTTTTTTCCTGACTTGCATTTTGGAGGGCATCATCAATTATGGGACATGGTAGATTTTAATTAATACCTTGTTTAACTTCATTCCAGGCTATTTTATGTTACATATATATATGCTGCATTCAGCAACTCCTGGTCAGAGGCGGGCTGCTCTTGCTTTGGCAAGAGGTTCGCTGGTCACGCATGTGCATTAAGTACCCAACTTAAGTCCTTCACACTTTGGTTGGGCACTGCCATGTGATAAGTTTCCTTCTGAGGACACTTTTCTCAAACTTTCTCCAAAGAACTGCAAAACCATAGGTATTGTTTTATTACATTTACCTAGGTGTTTAACCTATATGCTTGAGCAAGGAGTTTGACTAGAAAACCTCCAAAGTTCCTTTCAACTCTGGCATTGTTATATTTTCTTTACACCACTCTTTAGTATCTTATCAAGCTATTTCCTTATAGTTTATGATCTGACTTATATGTTTAAAAATTTTCCAAGGAACTCCTGTTACCTCTTTTTTTGCAAAATGAAGTTCTTCTATAAAAAAGATATTTGTTATGTCCATGTGTGTGAAAGAAAGAGACAAAGCATGGAGTGTTTCACTGGTAAATTCATGATTTGGATGCTGTACTCTGCAAACAGGGAAGTGGATTAGAAACTGAAAGGTAGTTTATTCCAAAACACTGTTCTTTTTCATCTATTGCTTCAGTACATTGAATAATTCAGAATATAAATACATTTAATAATGTCTTCTAAAAGGATATATGCCAAAGCAGAGAACTGCTTGGGAAGAGAAGAAAATGTAACCTTCTTCATTTCATAACAAAAATTGCTGAAGTCAGTATATTCAGCAGAATAACATCAACATTTATGGTTCACAGTGCAGTCAATACTCTTCATTCTCACATCACAGCATGCGAGCGACACTGACACCTATCAACAAAACTTCAAAGTTTCAAAATAACTTCATTTTTACCGTATCCATAATCCATCAACTACTTGCATATTTTTCATGTAGTGAAAATATGAAGGACCTACATGGAAAAGTGCATTTGTTTGTTTTATTTTTAAATTGCTATTAGCTACCAGATGGCATATTCTTATTCAGTGTTTCATTGCATTATTCCCAAATTCCTGATCATTATTATTTAAATGATGGTAGTGAGACACATTCTGTAATCTGGCTTTGTACATGTAACTTTCATGTTTAGGTACAGCAGTCTGTCACTTTCCCAACACTATTTGTATCAGAGCACCAACTCTAGTCCACGAAGTAACAAAAAATTTGTTCTGTTCTGTTCTGTTCTGTTTTACTTTTTAAGGCATCATTAATTTCTCTCCACTGTCTATCCTTTTTGCCTTTCCAGGTAAACTAAAAATTTTCACTGTACTTAATACAAAAATAAATCCCTAATTATTAAAATTTTATACAATTTGCTTCATTACGATGGCAGATAAAATAAATATAGCTTGACACATCCAATGTGTGATAGTATTGTCATGCAGCATCCTAATTAGGCTAAGTAATCTCTGATTTATAGATGATTGCAACAGCTTCCATCAGAGTCTTTCTCTGGATATAAACTCAAATGCTGATTTTTGTAACAATAAACGCGACATATAGGAAGTCTCTATATGCATATTTCTCTGCCAAAAACTGCAGGATAGCCCACTGATTGATGTTTGATCAGGTCTCCCTAAAGCCTGCTTGTTCAACAAGAAGAAATTCTAACCAGTCAAGAAACTAATGAAATAAGAACATTTAATATAGTTTACTGGCAACACTGAGGACATTAATCAGGCAATAGTTGGATGGGTTCATGTGATTACCCTTCTTAAAGAGTGAAACACTAATAGAATGGTTCCAAGCTTCAGGCATGTGGGAAGTATTATAGGTGTGGGCGAATAAGGAAGCTAGAAAGAAAATGTAGAGGAGGAGGGGAGGATACCAGGAATGTATTTTTCCGAAGAATTTTTTTAAACAAAAATCCCAGTAAATCACATATACCAACCAAAATCTAAGAAATTAACTGACATATAGAAACAGCTTCATTTTCATAGTGAGTCAAAGACACCAAACGCTAAAAAAATGTAACACATTATAAACATTTTTAATAACAAAGTAACACCATTATAATAAAGCTATTAAGTCTCTTTGGAATCAAATTTAATACTGATGACTATTTGGAGTTCCCCCATAGGACACCAGGTGACTGTCATTATTTTCTTTAGGTATGAAAAAGCATAAACAATTATTCCTGTCTAATGTCACCTACTTTTTTATTACTGAATTTACTTTAGTTTCTATGTAGATACCGGTCCTTGTTTCTATATAAACATACAAACACATGTACTGTATTTAACTGTTAGGGAGAAAAAAAGCTAAAAAGGCAAACAGTTTTACTTTTTTAAAAGACAGCATTTTTAGCAGACTTAGAGATTTACACTGCCAAGAATCTGCATGCTACTAATAATTTATATTAAAGTAATTTCAGCAGTCAGAGGCAGCTGGGCCTCAAAGAATAGCTATAACAGTAGTTTATATTGTGCATTGTTGAATACAGTGAATTTAGCTTCCCCAAGTATTGGAAAGGGCATGGTGAGTCAGTAAGAAAGGATGCATACTGATGCTATTTCGTAGATTTTCATTTGTCATCCTACTTTCTTGTCTTCCACACATAAAGAAATGTTGTTACTAAAATGCAAGAAAAGTCAGTAAAGAGATAGCAATTTCTGCTGTGAAAAAAAATCAAAGATACATCCACTACCTATGGAAAGTTTTTGACATTTTAAGTTGCAAAAAGCTTCATAAAGTATGTTGTAAGAAATTGTATGAGAAACTATTTAAATTCACAAGATGTTTATATACATTTTATTTAGTAGATAATGCATAATAAAATAGGTCACAGGCTTTCTATTCACAGAATACAGTCTTTATATCTCACCATTTGTCCACATGCAGATCCATAAGGAAGTTAAGCTTTATTTTAGAGAAAGTTTCTCAACCCAAACTGAGCAGATTAGTTATAGAGGTATTTAGCCCTCCAGTCAGCAAGGAAGAAAGATTACTCTATTTTTGGGTGATAATTAGAACAAACTTAATCTTTCACTTTAAAGAATAGATATGTAAGTGAAGAATAATTAAGTTAACGAAAAAGCCTTTGTGAGTCTTTTTCTCTCTATATGTTTTCTATGTACACGTGTTATAAAATGAGATGAACAGAAAAAAACAGCTACTTTTCCTTCTTCCATGAAATGATCCCAATCCAACCAGGAGTTTCTCTAGCTTATATTTATTTAAAAAGTCATCTAATCATGGATTTCTTAATACTCAAGTCTCATCAGTCTGATTCTGATTCACATATGACTTGAAACTAAAATGTTTATTTGGCAGACCACAAAACTTTCCCATAACTTTCCATTCATTACCCTCATTAATTAATTTTATTTTAAACATGTATTTTAAAAATTCTTCTAGTTTAAGAATATTTCAAATAATTTAATATGAAAATGAATGTAGATTCTTACTAATGTAGGATTACCTATTGGAGGTATCAGCATGTCTGGTTAATTTTGGTTTGATAGATTGAAAAATGTTACCCAGAAGAAATTCAGATATTTATTTACAAAGGAATGCAATATAGCCACCAACTTCACCATACTTAAACACTACATTCCTATTATATTTCTAGTATTTATTTTTATAATTTTATAGTTTTACTTTAAAAATTTGTCTCCAAAGAAAAAATCCAAAGGAACAACAATGTGCTAGATAATCTTGTATGTGCATAGCGAAAATTTCCTCCCCAAATTTATGTCACAATCCTTTACGCATTTGTATATAAGTAAATGCCATGGAATGCTAATGAAGACTTATTTCTAACTGAACTGAACATATATAGAATTTCATTCTTACTTGAAAAGATTGGGAGATGTATCAAAGGCCGACCTTGTTAAAGACTACTGTTTGTGGCTGTCAAATGATTGTTCTAGTTAGCATAAAACAAGAGGGGAAAATAATGAAAACACTTTAGAATAAAGGAAGTTGTATTTCTGTAGCAAAAAAAGAACAGCTTGAAACTCATTACTGGAAAAAAGATGGAAGCCGAGAGTAATATACTTTGGAACAGAGAAGATATAACTTTCTTTCTACCAGTAAATGCTATCTTTTCTGATTTATAAAATGCTTCAGGAAATCAAGCAGATTTCTCATCACTGTGGTATTAATCACACATATTTTCACCCTGTCTTCCTTTTGACAGCAAGTGAGAATATTGCACCTCTCCAAGCCTTACTCAAGAGTGTTTAGTTTTCAATAGTAATAACATCAATTTATTAACAAAAATAAAAGTTTTGAAAGATACTTGATGTTCAGTTTTCCAGCTCTATTTTTCTTGCAGAGTAAAACATCATTATTTGTATTTATGTTAGCATGGTTCCTAGGTGAGATTTTTCTGATCTATGGAAGAAAAAAGTTGCAACAATCAGCAGGGTCTGTAGGCCCTCACCTTCATTAGTGGGATGAAATAAATGTTGAAGAATTGTGTTGCAAGTTCCTCCCCTTTGACAATTAATAATGCACATAGAAAAGGAGCATGACTTGCATCATGATACTGTGACAATACCTGAGTCATTCTGACCTTCAGGGTCCTACATATGCTGCTGGCAACAGTGTTCCATACAAAAAGTAAACTAAAATTACTAGATTTTTAAAAAATATACTGGCATACTGAAATCCTATTACTTTAGTGGAAGAAATTTGGTGAACAATATCTATTCTGGAGAATGGCTCTGAAATTCATCCAGCAATATCACCATGCCAGCAAAAGATTCTGGAAAAGCCTGCAATCCTTCAGCTGGATTCTGTTCCCCGTTTCTATCTCCAATCCTAGACAAGTATCCAATAGCTCCAAGCAACATCATTTCAGCATGGAGAACTACCACAATAAGCAACTTTGGGCTTCCTAAATTCAAGGAAAGAACATGCTGGATCTGGAAACATTTCTTGCCCCATTATAATTTGGATCCCCATTGTAGTATTGCAGCTTCAACATGACTTTGAGGTCAATTCTTTTCATTAATGCATTATTATATCTAATTACAAGTTATTAAAAATAATAACTATAATATGTTAAAATCCTATTTCATAATAATTAAAGACTTACTGTATTATTTTTAAATTGCTATCCTTCTCAAAATGGTTTCCACAAATAAAATAATTAGAACATAGAAATAAAGATATTTATACCAAAGGATTAGCCACAATGCATCTAACAGCTAAATGAGGAGCACCAAGATATCACACACAATTAAACCACTAGTAGCTAAAGAGGAGCAGATTACATGTATTTATGTTTTTACAAACTATTCCCAAAATCATGTCTGCATGAATTTATAAATTTATATTTACACATGCATTTGTATTAAAGATGGTGAAGAGAATTAAATAAATTGCAAAGTGAAGCAAGAAGACATTATAGAATTATTTAAAAACATATGGCTGTGTCCTGCTTTCTTTATTTAAATGGACTCCAATCATGCATATATTTCCTTTCCCAAATTCAAAACTATCCACAACCATTTGTTAAATCAGTTTCCTGATGTTCAGAACATTGGTTTCTTTTTTCAGTCTAATACAGTATCCTTTTTTCACTTATTTCTTTTGACTTATTGTTTACATTATGTTTAAGGAATTCTGTGTCTTATTTAATTTTGAGTTAGCATCATGCAGTTGTTAAGGAAATATGGTTTCCTCATTGACTTTGCTTGTCAGAAGCTCCCTAGAAAGGTTGTAAATGACAATACCAAGACTCTGGGATCCTGCAAACATTGTGAATTCCTGCTGGCTGCCAAACACCCAAAGTTTGATCACTTGACTGTGGGCCTACCACAATGGTCATAAATGTGAGAATAGTCTAAGTCACTTTTTTTCAGTGCCATTGTAACTTTGAATGTTCATTAAATGAATGGTTGTAAGCTGAGGACTACCTGTTCTTTACATACTATGTATCATTTGGCAATTATATGTTTCTAATCACTAATACATCTGTTCAGAACCATGTGTATGTATGTATATGTATATGTATATGTATATGTACCGCTATATGTATATGTATATATAGTTCTGAACAGTTATGTGAGTGTCCACAATATGAGCATCCAGATCAGAAAAAGATTTCAAGTTGTTCCTTGCTAATGTATACATTACAAATATTCAGGTATACAGGGGTCCATTTAAGCTTGCAGATATGTATCGGCTGAAAGCTTTACTATTTATCTGTTTGCCTGGGCATATCTTGTAATCTCAGAAAATTAAGGCAGTGTTAAATGCCAATGCACAGATTAATTTAATCTTAGACTTTTTGATGGGTTTGTATTGCAGAAATAATCTTCTAGTCTCACTTTATCATGCTTAGTAGTACAATGTGACTCTTCTATGCCCATCAGCGGAAATAGATGTCTTAACATAATGTGGTGCAAAGGTAAAGTGTCTTTAATCTCACAGCATTTTTTAGTAAAACAAAGAAGCTTTATCTCTGGGTGAACCCAACAACATTTATGTAACAGCAGCTGAAACAAAGAAAAAGTAAATAGGATGAATAAAAACATCAAGAGCAGGAAAGATAGAGACAATGCTAGAGAGAAACCTTACTACTTTGCCTTTTTATAAACAGATCGCGTTTGTAGACAAATGGAAGGTGGTTTGGAAATATTTTAAGAATCACAAGATGCTGTGGGGGCAATACAATGCTTCTTGTTGAATCAAAACTCATTATTTTCCTTATTGAAGCAAAATGACATTATTTCAAATTGCTTCTAAGCCTCCCCTGGTAGTCAAGCAGCCTCTTCCAGCTATTGGAAGATGCCTTAGAAATGAAGAAAAGTGAAACAGTTTTTCAGACAGCTTCATTTGAGCTACCTCCCCTCTTTTCTGAGTGCCAATAGAACCATAATAGCCATTTTGTAAAGAGCAAAGCAACTTCAAAAATTTCACAAAATGCTTTAAAAATTTTAAGAGTATCTATCAGCTGTGGATAAAACTATGTTGTCCTGATTTATAAGCACCATAGGAAATTAGTTTGAATTTTATTATAATTATATGCTACTGCAAATACTGCAAATACAAGTCTCTGTCTTGCTCCACTGCCTGTACACCATTTTTCATCATCCTGTTGCACTTCAGTTAGATTAGGATTATCAGAATTTTGTGCTGAGTTGAAATTTGGAAGACTACCAGTATAAGGGAAGCTGATTTATACCTCTTTCTCTTACTTGATTTATATTTTTATGCAGAACATTACTTGCACACATCACAAGAGATCAGTATCTGTAAATAATGTACCATACAAATAGCATTGTATACTGTTATTACTTTAATAAATATGTATTATTGATAGTGTCACAGGTGAAGTCACTAAAAGAGAAAGATATGTACTGACGAAAAATTCTTAATCTAAAACAAAAAATGGTCTGGAATGTTATATATGAGCAATTGCTGATGTTTAGATGTTTGTAGGTAATAAATGTATGTTGTAATAAAGTATTTGATATAAACAATGCAATATTAATGTTTCTTACACTTGCCCTAGGGCAGGTAAGGCATAAATGCTTTGTTTAAATTTTGTTTTCTGTCTAAAATACATACAGTGATGATAATCCTGATATAACCTAACTCTGCAAGTTACTGTATTTGAATAAATAGAAGCACAGCACATTTTACACCGATTATGGTGTGTTATGTTCAGTTTTATATGAGAAATGTTCTCCATCCATGGAGAAAAACATACCTATGTTTAATGCCTTGAAATAAAGTGCAGTCAATAATTTTGTCCTACATTTCACCTGGATAACATATTAGCAATATAATAGAGAACAATAATTTCTTTAGCATTCATAGCATTTGAAGGAAATTAGTGTGCCCTGATTAATTTGTAATTGCTGAACTTCTTTAAAGTTCCTCTCTATCTTTTCTTAGACATGGCAAACCTTGAAAGATCAATTAGTTGAAAATGGAGCTGAAGTACATGGTTCCTAAATTGCATTATAGATCTCCTGTGTGTGCAAAGGGAATAAATGCATCAGTATCTCTTTGTACTTGAAAATATCAATAATCTTGAATTAGTAGGAGAAAAACACAGCATCTAACTGGCTACTTTCTGAAACTGCTTCTACCACAAATATGACTGAAGCTGATTTTTTTCTTTTTTTAAAAAAATAATCATGATTGATATCTTTTATTCCTTAAAAGGAGCTGTTGTTTAATTAAAACTTTTGAACAGCATTTATTCAGACATTCCTAATCAATATAGAAAAGCAATTTACTTTGAATTAGGAAGCTATGATACTTATTTCCATCTAGCAGATATTTGTTTTCTGTGTTGATTTTCCAATGTTATTTAAACATGGAACTAAAACTTATCTAAAATATGTTTACCATGTTTTA
>JANHFL010003057.1:370296-382753 GCA_032468155.1 Oxyrhabdium leporinum
TGTGAGTTTGGTTGTGTAATTTTGTGAGCCATGCCCACCCAGTCACATGATCACCAAGCCATGCCCACCAAGCCACAGAACCGGTAGTGAAAAATTTTAGATTTCACCACTGGACATAACATAAACTTTTCATCTCTAAGAAATATTTCCACTCAATATTAATATTTATGATGGAATTTTCATTAAGGTTCAAATATCTGTTTAGCTTTTTCACCAGACTCAGATCTTAAGAATGGGAAAAAGGGTCCTTTTATTGTATTTTTGGGTGATAGAGAAGGTTGGGAAGTATCAGAAATATTCCATTCTACATTTTCTGCTGCAGCTAATAAGATATATATCTCTTTTTAAGTAGAAATACCAGATAATCTACATCCCTACCTGTCAAAAAAAAATGCAAAATGTAGTCCTGTGCTCCATGGTGATGAAAAGAAAAAAAAAACTTCCCCCTCTGACATGTCTCTTCCTGTACTATTTGAACTGTTGGCAATTGCAGAAAATGGGATCAGTCAGGATATCTGCCCTTCAAGGTAGGCCATGCCTGGAAGCAAATGCCAGAAATTTGACTGGAGCTATAATTGATACAGGTTACAGTAGCAGAAACCCGAAAGCTTGAGTGTGCTTTTCCTTCACTTCTTCTTATATACACCAGTGAATTAGTAATTTTCATTCAGATCAAAACTAACTTATAAAAATAAAATTGAATTTCTCTATGAAACATATATCTGATACCCTATCAGTAATATTCAGTATGGGTTTCCCCCCCACCCAAAAAAAAATATCATTGGACCAATCATTTAATCAGCTGGTTTTTAGAAAAAAAGAGCCTCACTCTTCAGTATTACATTACTTCTATTACTCACAGACTCAAAAACATAAGAAACCCTTACCTTATTTGTTTGTAATACACTAAAGTATCAATAACTTGCAAAGCAAGAAAATAAAAACTGTAACGTATAACACTATTTTAAAGAATCATTTCTTAAAATGCTGACTTCTCGTATGGTCCAAGGCCATATTTTACTGACCATAATTTTTTAATACACAGAATACATTGTATTACAGGCCTTGTAATAACAATGTAGCTCATTCTAAAAAGTATCTAATTAATTATATTTTCTTTACAGATAAAGTTATTTTGATATATGGTTCTCAATCTCTCTTTTGTTATAATGAAGTTTTGACATTACTGATGATGTTCCCGCTGGTGGGTTGCTGGTATGTTACTATGTTGTTATTGATCATCTCAAAAGATATTTTGCCTTTACAGATGGATAATACTGATAATTTCTTATATTCAAATTAGATCTCTTGATAATAAATTGCCAAATAAATGAATTAAAACATAGTTAAACCTGATATACAAAAACAAAATATGATGAGAAAAACCTGTCTCTCCAATGCCAAATTAAGCTACATATTTTCATTTATTATATTTATTAGAGTTTTAAATCTTGCCTTTACTAATAAGTAACTCAAGGTGGTGAACATATCTAATACTCCTTCTTCTATTTTCCCACACAAACCATGTGAGGTGAGATGGGCTAAGAAAGAGTTATGGGCCCAAAGTCGCCCAGATGGCTTTCATACCTATAGCAGGACTAGAACCACAGTTTCCTGGTTTGTAGGCCAGCACTTTAATCACTACACTAAACTGTCTCTGTTCTGTTGATCTGTTAAAAAGTATAATCAGTAGTTCCTTGTAAAGTGAATGAATAGGATTTACTGGATGTCAATTTCCCTTCAATACTAATAACTAGTTTGTTAAAAAGAAGTATCCCAATTCAAGAAAACTTCCTGTAATTATAACTCTTAAATATTTTCAATTAAGTATATTTTAACTTTGTTAAAACTTTATTTTCTCTTTCTGACTGAAAAAGCAGGAACAGTTCACTTCATCATACTGCACAAATATAAAACCATAACAAAGAAATATGTTTCTCATCATTTTTACCCTTCTACCTTGAAAAACATCTTTAGTCTAAAAAATACAATTTGTTTTCTTTTGACATTCAAAACTCCTGATATTGACATTTTTCTAATATCTACAATCTAAGAGATGATTTCAAAATACTTTAAATCATCAGCAAGTTTGTATTCTTTATATTTTGTATTCTGTCATCATTTATGCTAATTTCTTATCTCACAACGATTGAAGGGTTTTAATGCCCAATTTCAAAACCTAAATGATCAATGGATGGCTGAAGTGTTTTATTCATTATTAGAATTTATTTTTATATATATTTATAAATCTTTCATATTTTAATATCTGAAGGAGTTCTCAACCAACAAACAACATATAAACAGTATAAGCATTTTAGGAGAACTAAAGTTCTACAACAGCTGAGTCTATGAGAACTGTAACACAGGATTAATTTACTAAAATTGAAATAGATATTATAATTTAAAACTGTGTAGATCTTATTTTTTTCACAGTTATAAACAACATACTTCTATTCCCAAGGTAAAGATAATAATAATGATCTAACGACATTTCAGCATCTTATTATCATTGCTCCCCAATTGAAATAAGTAAGGTAGATTTAAACTTTAATATAAAAGATATACATTTCCATAAGCTATAAAGTATATACGTTCTCTTTTATGCTAAAGACACATTACTTGCCATAAACAATAGATGAAGTTCAATCAGCAGGTGAGGACTGGTTCTGTGCTCTGGAAACATACAGTGACATAGATTCTGGTTCTTCAAATATACACAAATGATTGCACACACACACACACACGTGTGTGTGTGTAAAAAATAATAATTTAAAATGATCATAAATGCATTTTTAGAAATTGTCCAACAAAAGAAAAGTGTCCAACTTTTTGAATGACTAAACAGTTAAGAGCTTTCAGATTTATATTAAACCTTTGGAACACATTGAAATTCCAGACAGTGTGAGACACTAAAAAGTGCACAATTAAATTAAGGAAACACAACTACTATTATTTTGGAACTAGATTTCTCATTTCATTAAAATATGTCATTTTCTCCACCTCAATTAATTGTTTAGGGTATTCATGAAAAATCCTTGGTACTAACATTGGTTGATTGCATAATTTACAAGCCTAGTTCATTTTCATAAATAATTTTCCATTTTTGTATTCCAATATTGTTTACTATATTTAAGTTGAACTAAATTCATAAAATATGGTTCAGAATTGACATATACACCATTTGCTACTTTTTAAAAAAAAACAATGTAGTAAGGAAGTTTTGGTCCTATAGTCATTCAAAGTGTTTATTACATGTAACTATGTATGCATAGGACATATGAATATATAGTGTACCTTTTCTGAGTGGATAGATAATATCTAACCATGTGACTGAACAAACAAACACACACACACACACACACACACACACACAGAGTCACATGGTTAGATATTATCTATCTATTCAGAAAAGTATGTGTCTCTGTGTGCATGTATATGTGTATATATAATCACATGGTTTTCATCCCGATTTCAAACTTATAGGTAAAGTTGGGAAGTTTACAGTACAGGTGATTCTTGCTTAACAACCAATCACTTAATAAGCATTCAAAGCTCTGATGGAACTCCAAAAGATACATACGAGCCAATTAGAATTTATGACAACTGCAACACTCTCTAATGTAACAACATTTCGAGCACTTGGCAGCCCACTTGTACAGTCATTTGCAGTGTTTTATGGTCTCATTAAGATGGTTGCAAAATTGGGTGTGGTCACTTACCAATGATTTAAGACCATAATTCCAGGCTCAATTATGGCTGTAAGTTGAGGACTACCTCTGCAAGGTTAAGGAACATATCATTCTTGCTTGTTTCTCTTTAATTAATTTCATAGTTTCCTAATAAATCTTTAATCAATGCATGTATGTTCAGCATAATCTGTAATTATAATGTGAAATGTAAAAATAAAAAAATGTGAAAAATTATCCAGTATAGGTTTGCAGAAATAGAATATAACCGAAATATAAAAATGGAGAAATTGTAGAGCAATAATGCCCTTATAAAAATAAGATTATATAATTCAGAATAACAAATTATGAAGCCAAATTTGGATACAAAGTTCTGTTACAAAAACATAATATTATGTTCACTTTTACTTGATTAAAAAAATGTAGTACTACTGTCATTAACATAGAAAAACCCAGAAAATCTTTGCTTTGAGGTCCTGTTTCTCCAGTTTTATTGACAGTATGGAGAATATAAATACAGAAAGCACTATATCTGATATAGTTTAAATAGTTTGCAGCATCTATGAAGTTTAACTATGTTTAAACTACTGGAAGACTGAGGATAGTCTTGTATAAATTGGGAGATAATTAAATAAAACCAACAAAGATCATTTCCAAAGAGAATAATTTTGAAGAGTCAGGAAAATTCATGAAGGATATTATTGATCATTAAAGAAAATTGGAGATGCTGCAAGCCTTCACTGATTCTATTATTATATACAACTGGAAAACTGCCAAGTTGAGTAGCAGGTAACATTCACACACTCCCAGTCAACTAAATTGTGATTAGTTACTCACAGCTAATCAGATTTAACTGACACTCAGATTGTTATTATATTGTGATTAACTGTAACAGCTTATCAAAGAGCTTAGTTCTGCAAGTGATAAATTTCCACTGTCTCCAGTGAAAATACTGCTCCTTTATAAACCTGAGCCTAAACAAATATATTTGTAATGTCTTTAAAATACTGCTTTTGTTTCAAAGTTATGCATATCCTTTGCTGAAATTCCACAATTAAAACTGCAATGGGGAAGAGTTTGAGTCGTGCACTAATTTGACTAACATAAATTTGTTTTTTAAAGTTCAACATTTAATTAAACAGTTAACTTTCTTAGAAATGGAGAAATACAACTACCTTTTTCATCAAATAAACTGAACGTGCCTATTTTCTGACAAAGTTTGCTATTTTTATGTAATAATCAATGGATGAATTGTAGTTATGCCTAATACTGCAATTTGTGTGCTTGAGAAATTACATAGAATCAGATATTCAACATATTGTGAATTCTGACATTATAAAATGAGTTCTACTAACATTTTTTAAAACACAAATTGTTGAAACTTACAGTGATCATTTTAAAAACAAAACAGATATGTAAGAAAATCAGTTTACTGCAGAACTGTTGAAGTTAATACGAGATGCAGTTGATTTAACAGTTACTCTCCATTGCAGCTTTAGGGATGTCTCTTTTCCCCCCTCTATATTCATGGGTATTTATTGTTCCATATTATGCTTGGGAATTTCAAGCACAATGCAGATATCTCATACAAGACAATGGCAATGTAAAATTCTAAAAGTACTGTGATTAAAAAAGCTTTCAAAAGATCAGCAATCATGATCTTTTAGAAATCATATTATTTATCATTTGTACTTTTAAATTATTTTGTGCTCTGTGCAGTTTTTATAGTTGCCTTTGAAATGCTTCAGCATCTGATCATAAACACAAAACAGAAAACTTGGTTTTAGTTTTGGTTTTAATCTTGGTTTTAGTTTTGTAAATAAATAATACAAATAGTCATTACATTATTATTTTGTTTTTCTTTCTATAGTATATGCTACATTATTTTAGCAACTAATTATGGTTAAAAATACTAAACTTAAAAGAAATTGAGAGTACCATCTAAATGTCAGATTATCAATAGCAGAGTTAAAACGTAGATAGATTCAGTCTAATTCTTGTTAGTATCTCCCAGCTAACAATTTCATGGAAAACCAACAGAATAATAGAGTTGTAAGGGACCTTGGAGGTCTTCTAGTCCCAGTCCCTCATCAAGCAGGAGACCCTATATCGTTTCAGACAAATGGCTGTCCAATCTTTTTAAAAGCCTCCAGTGATGGAGCACCCACAAACTTCTGAAAGCAAGCCATTCCACTGGTTTATTGTTCTCACTGTCCAGCCAAGTATATAGGATCAATAGGAACATAACACTTTTCAAATACCATGTTATTATTCGAAAACTAGTGGGGTGCATTTATTCATTCTTTTCACTCTTTCTGTTCCCTTCTTATACAACAGTAGCTTCCTTCCCCTCTCCTCAGTTTTCCCTTGTAATGAGATATGTCCAAGTTGAACAAATGTTACTTATTCTTAATTATACCATGGCTTGAGTTAGGAGTTTTCAGGGTTCTTTTTTTTAAAGAAATGGAATTCTGGTTGGCGTTAAGCTTCATTAGCCTGAAAATTTATTTGTGAAAAATGAAGAAAGGGACATGAGATTTCACCAACAATCTCAGGTAAATCAGAAGCATGGAATTGCATTTACAGGATGCAATACAAAGAACCAAAATGCAGTGATCATAAAGCATGCTAGTAAGAAGTGACAAAAAGCCCAAGTTCAGGACAAAATAGGATAAAAATAACTCAGAAGGTTGTTGACAAACTCTTAATTATTATGAATCTCTGGAATATGCTTTGAAAAAGTATAATCAGGATAGTTACTTAAAAGAAAAAAAAACCTTTGACAATATGCCATTGCAATCTATTGACTGAAAGGATGATATCCTCATGATAAAAATGGAGCAATTTACTTTGAACTCTGGTTGACTCAGGATTGTTTGTGGTAAGTCTACAAGATTTTTTTATGCTTCTGTTAGCAATAAACTTCCAAATCATTATTATTTTAAAGAGTAGCATAGATGACCAAAGATCCTAACAGTGTAGGGCTTTCATTTGTACTTTATCCCTTAGTCAACAAATATACTGCTTTAAATTTAATGTAATATTGCAGCATTTTAAAAGCTATATTCATTTAGTCCATGTCCTGGTATGATAGCTTTCCATCTTTCATAATTGGGGATATTGAAATATTGAATGAATATGATTAAAAAAAATCCCTTCCACATATAATCAATAAAGATAAAAGCAGTTCACAAATGACTAACAAAGTTTGCAAATGCACTGTAGAGCATTGTACTATAAATCAAATCTTATGATTCTCTATTAAGCTGCGTTGTATTTTTATGTTTGGTTTTATAGAAATACTAACTGCCCATTTCTGAATAATGTCTTGTAATCCTTTGGTGGCAAAATAGTGGTGGGATTAAGGAACTTTATATACACCTTGATCTTCACTGATAAACATGTGACTTCTGTCAACTTGATGTCTGCACAATTATTCCACATATTAGAGTAAGACATTGAATAGTTTAGTACACCTTCTAAAGAATCACTGGTTATTTATGAATGTATGAATTAATTTATTATTTCATATTTCTGTAAGTTAATTAATTCAATTTATAAACTCATCCATTTCATGTTTGTGATTCAGTGTGGCTTACAATTAAAACAATAAAAATGCCAAAAACAAAGTATAAAATATTCATATCAACATTACAAATATTAAAACAATTAAAGCAATGTTTAATAACAATGTTTTAATACTATATATACAATTTATGTAATGAAACTGACTGTATCTCGAAATAAGTTTCTATTTTTATATGGGCTGCGTAACTAAAAATGTAGTGATACAGTTGCTATAAAGCAGGTTTTAAACAAACAAAAAAATACAACCATCCTGGCTTGACAATTCCATAACCCTGGTTAATAGTCATGCAGACAAAATTAAAATAAAGGTACAGAATATATTGGGTCATTTCATATAGAAAAGTAATTTTCATTATTAGAAGCAAAACAGAAGCCATCAGAATTATACTTTCCAAGTTAAATAGAAATAAACTTTCAGAAATGATTAGAACTTAAAAAGTTTGAGAGACTTAACTCACAGGTTTATTAAAATGTACATACTCTAGGCAACTTATCAGTCATAGACAGTACTCTAAGGAAAACTACTACAATGTTAATGTTGGAGCTTGTCCAATTTTTTCAGCTAGATAGTGGGTTTCTGTTTCACATAATATTTTGAACCAGCTTAAGCATTCTAATAAATTGTGAATACTGTAACAGTGTTTCTTCTGGTGTGCTGCTTGTTACTTTACTAAGTCAGGAAATTAAAGTAATAAAACACTTTTAAAGTGTTTTAAAAAGGAGATGGCACATTGAAGCAGTTATTTTTTATGCTACAATAGTTTTCTTCAAAAAGCCCTTTATAATACCAATATTAAATTCTTTGAGGTCTAAAGAATCTGTTATGGATGTTTAAAACTCAAAATGCTACATTAATTTATGTATTTATTAAAATATGAATACATGGTAACAAATATTTAAAAATTAAAATGCAATGCCACTAAATTTATCCATCACAGATTTCTGTGGAAAGTAATGCCACTAAATTTATCCATCACAGATTTCTGTGGAAAGTAATGTTACTTATTTAGAAGTTATTAAAAGATGCTTTGCTTTTTCATAATTTTGCATGAGCAAACACGCATGAGGTTCAATCACTGCCACAATAGGGTTATAAAATTTAATGCAAACTGAAGCATGAGGATTTCATTTATTTATTCATTTATTTATTGCAAAATGTGCATATGTAGAAAATTGATCATGATAAGAATTTTTTTTAGAACAAAGTCATAGCAGTAGTTCTGCTAATGGGTACTTATGAAGACAAACTTCTAAGAGACATCTTTCTTAGCATCAACATTAGGTAAACTTTTTGTGAACAAATATGTGGTGGTCAGGGAAGAATGGAGATAAGGGAAAGAAGTTACCACTGTTGCCATTAGCCTAATATAAATCCACAAGCCACTTCTTTCAATAGATCTTTTAACAATTCTGCCCTCCTTTGTTTTGCCCATTGCTGCCCAGTCATGACACTCACCTGAACTTCCCAGCCTCCCTCTGTCAACTAAGTCCAGCCTTCTGCCATTTCTATAGCCCATTTAATCTTCCTACTGTCTTACTTCTTAACCAAAGTGTGTGAAGAAACATACCCATTTTCTGGGGAAAATAGTACCTATTGGGGGCGGGCTGCTTTCCCAGGAAACTAGATGAAAATATTTTCCATTATATTTGAAGTCTACTAGGTCTACTAAATCAAGAGTTTATTGTCTTAATCTTGCAGAAATGTAAAATTATTAAACAGTGGTATAAACATTTAATGATATTATTTTATTTTCAATTCAATTTAAATTTATATGAAACTTCATTATTGTAGGGTATGATTGTACAAATTTATCTGCTAGACTTCTCTAGATCTTCTATTGGAAGTGGTAAAGTTGCCACAATCAGTAGAGGCACAATGGCATGACTACAGAGGTATTTGTAGATGATTTTGGAAAGTCACAGGCTATCAAGTCCAAACCCCAGAGCAGGATCCAAAAGACACAATAAAATCATAGAATTCTGAAAGTCCTTGAAGTAGGTACAACAAACTTTTAACATCACAATAGATGAGTCTGATTTCTAATCTAGTCTTTTCTATGCCATATTGAATTTTCATATGTGAAAAATGTGCAGTCCTAGGCTGCATTAATAGATCACATGAAGTGTTAGTACCACTATATGACGACTTAGTAAGACCACACTTGTAATATTGCATCCAGTTTTGGTTGCCATGATATAAAAATGATGTTGAGACTCTAGAAAGAGTGCAGTGAAGAGCAACAAAAATGATTAAAGGACTGGAAGCTAAAACATAAAAATAATTGTAACAAGAAATGAAAAGAAGGACTAGGGTGACATGATAGCAATGTTCCATATTCTAAGGGGCTGCCACAATGAAGAGGGGAGGGTCAACCTATTCTCCAAAGCACCTGAAGGCAGGACAAGAAGCAATGGATGGAAACTAATCAATGAGAGAAGCAACCTAGAACGAAGGAGAAATGCATTGACAGTTAAAACAATTTATCAGTGGAATGACTTGCTTCCAGAAGTTGTAGATCGTCCAACACTGGAAGATTTGAAGAAGAGATTGAACAACCATTTGTCTGAAATATCTGAAGGGTTTACTTCTTGAACAGAGGGTTGGACTAGAAGACGTCCAAGGTCCCCTCCAGCTCTGTTATTCTGTTAAATAATAGTAGTCACTACCACCACCATGCACTTTTTGTATATCAAGTTCTTTGTCAGCTAAAAAGCAACAGGTTAATTGTCATGACAGCTATACATTTTGCACAATTGACAATTGCATAATAATTATATATAAAATATAAATATGGACGGTAAACAAGAGAATAGGTTATTTGATGACAAGGTGTTCTTTTTCAGTACATACACATAATTGCTCAAAACTGGCAACCCCTCAATTTCTTTTTATAGAGATAAGATATATAACCAGTACTCATACTGCAATTTTTTTATTGTTCTTCCCACAATAAAGCCAACACTGTATTTCAACTTCATTGCTTTAATATTATTGCATTATTGACGTTAGCACATGTTGAATAATATTTGGATAGTGTTGATTTTTTTTTGTTCCCAGCTGTTTAACATTCATAGAACAATTGCTAGTAGTCAGAAGTAAGAATCACTATGTTCAATGAGCCTTATCGCTATGTATGTCTAAGATTGCCGCCTTCCAATGCATCATAAATATACACATTAACAACTCTTATGGAATACATGGAATTCCATTAGCATTCTTCATACTCCAGTAACTTTTGTTCAAGTCTCTATTCGCAAAGTTTTGTTTTTAAAAAGTGCATTAGAAGAAAAAGAATTATATAATTCTGCATTGAAAACATGTACATTAAGTAAAATACAAATGGAAATGCATATAAATATTCATTTCAGGTTTTTAATATATATTTTAAAAAATTATGGCAGAATAGAATCTGTCACAATATGTAAGAGTAAACTGGCCTGACCTTGGACTTATTTAGAGATCTCAATATCCTAGTCAGATTTTTAAAATGTTAGTTTGGCACGCAGAACACAATGTGTATCTTTGGATCTAATAGTACTTTCTACAATAGTTCAGTGTTTATATTTAACCGCAACTTTTTCCAGCCAACACTAAGTTTTTGTTTTTCTGATTCATGAATTATTTTCTAATATATATTTGAAATTAAAGTAAACAATTCCTAGATACATTTAAATCATGTCTGAGAAGTAGTTTTCTTTACCTTTTAAAAATATCACTAAGAGAATTAGAATTAGAATGTAAATGTCCAGAAAAAAATTAGAAATATATAAAAAAAATTAAAAGAGGAAGGGATAATGAACTAATATATACTGTAATTATAAAGAAACTTTGTCCTAATAGGAAGTGGCTTAAGGATGTAATATTTTAATTCCCATAGAGCTTTGATCATAAATTCCTATTTAAATGCCCACTGAGTTTTAAATAAAATCAACTGAAATTGAATTGTTTTTCTGAAATAAACAAACTAGAAAATAAGAATAAAAACACACTAGATAGAGAAGTTAAATAAAAAAAAAACTTAATGGAGAAAAAGTTGTATAGAGGTCACAGACAGTATACTGCTAACAGAAAACATTTCAAGATGATATGGTATTTGATTTATCTATTCATATCTTTAATATCATGCTTCTATAGTGCACTTATTTTATACTATTTAAGTATAAATTTAATAATTAACAGAAGATTGCCAGTCTTCTAGGCCTTACCAAATATGAAAACTATTTTAAATTTCTAAAACTATTTTAGAAAGTTATAACATCATTAATTTTACATGGGCAGGGGTTTATTTTCACATTAAATTAAATTATAATTCAGTTCCATTGCACTTACTGGTTTCTGTAATCCCTAAACCCTTCAATCTTATGCTAGAAGAATGAATATGAAGACGACATCTACAGCTTTAGGGTATGATGCGTAAATATAATGAAAATTAAAATTACATTCATTGGTTCCATTTGTTTTCTCTGTGTGCATAATAGAGCCTCCTATTGTTAAGAACTCTGTAAGTAATCATTGATTTTATAATGTTAACATTAGAGAGCAGTTCCTTGGATAAAATAATAGGAATTTCAAAAAATAGAGGGACTGAGAACAACAGCTAGTATAATAGTTATATATTACAGCTAGGTAGGGATTCTGAATACTTTAGATGGTTATAATATTATTGGTCCTTTGCCTGTTTTAATTTGTGTATTTTGAATTCTGGTACAAATGTGGAAGTAAATATATGATTAAAACACTGGTTTCAGTCCATGGATCTGGGTACAGTATTGTCCATCACTTATTGTTATATGGGAAGGGATAAAGAAAGCGGAAGAAGATCCCTTCTCTAAGAGAACAAATTGAAAGAATGTAAATAAGCAGTACGAATAAATTTCCAAACATATAACAATACAATAAAATCACTTCAATTAAAAGCCAGAGAAAATAGATTTAAATTAGCCTCTTATATGCAGCTGTAAGATGGAGCTAACCATTTATCTTTCATCACGAACATCTCTATTGGAGGAATGGGAAGGACATAAGTCACAACGTTTTTGATTTTACTGGTTGATAAGTAAATGTTACTTCTCATATTTTAATCATCCATTATGTCCAAAAACTACCAATCAATCTTCCTTCCTTCCTTCCTTCCTTCCTTCCTTCCTTCCTTCCTTCCTTCCTTCCTTCCTTCCTTCCTTCC
>JANHFL010003058.1:40285-53281 GCA_032468155.1 Oxyrhabdium leporinum
TACTGATGTAAGAGTATTGCTTATAAGCTGTAAACCGCCCCGAGTCTTCCGAATGGGGCGGTATATAAATGTAAAAAAATAATAAATAATAATAATAATACCCATATGTGCCTTTCTTGTAAGTAGAGGAGAGAACTAAAGGGATTTCTCGACTTACAACAATTCATTTAGTGACTGTTCAAAGTTGCAACGGCTCTGAGAAAAGTGACTTATGACCATTTTCACACTTAAGATCGTTGCGCCATCCCTATGGTCACATGATCAAAATTCAGATGCTTGGCAACTGGTTCATATTTATGATGGCTACAGTATCCTGGGATCGTGTGATCCGCATTTGTGACCTGACTTGCAAAGTCAATGGGGAATCCAGATTCACTTAACAACCGTGTTACTAATTTAATAAATGCAATGATTCACTTAACAACTCTGGCAAGAAAAGTCGTAAAATGGGGCAAACTCACTGAACAAATGTTTCACTTAGCAACATAAATTTTGGTTTCAATTGTGGTCATAACTCAAAGACTGCCTGTATTAGTAGAGGATGAAAAAGCCAGTGCCTTCCTTAAGGCATGGGTGGAGGGAATGGCTTCAAACAGTGAGTAATTGCAACTACAGAAGTAACTACTCATTGACGCCAAGAGCTACTGAAGCCAGTGCAAGAGTTGGAGGGAAATTCATAAGAAAATCAACTGTACATTGAAAGAGAGATCAGGAAATGTTGGGGCTGATTACTTAACAATCTCATATTTTGCAAAATGTTAAGTTTCCTATGGCAGGAAAGTTATGAATTTTGCCAGTGCTGTAATGATACAGTCTGGAGGTTTTTTCCCTTCCTCTTCCTTTTCCTCATTCCTTCTCTCCAGTTTTGAGTTTAAGAAGCAGAACAAAACTATGATTTGGCCTTTAAAGCAACCACATGAAATGACAAGCTCATAGACAGAATTCTCTTTGAGGAACCTCAAAGGTGCTTTTCCAAAACGCAACTGGACTTTCTAGTTGTTGTTGTTTTCCTTGAAAACATTTCACTTCTCATCCACGGGACTTCTTCAGTTCTGATTGAATGGTGGGAAATGGAAGGATTTATATTCTTTGCAGTCATCTGGTCGTTAGAGAGTGTTGAGAGTTGAGAGTTGTTTGAGAGTTCTTGAGAGTTTTGAGAGTTGTTGAGGCCACTTGCGGGTTTATCTATCCTCAGAGTCACCTGAATAATAGGATACAGATAAACCCTCAATTGGCCTCAACGACTCTCAGAGAACAAACTAACTAACTAAGAAAGTCCAGTTGACTTTTAGAAAAACATATTTGGGACAATAATGACTTAGATCAGGGGTGTTAAACTCAAGGCCCGGGGGCCAGATGTGGCCCATGGGGTGCTTAGATCTGGCCTGCGGGGCTGTTCTGGAAACAGTGAAGGACCGGCCTGCAGTGCTTCTGCCAGCAAAAATGGACTTCAGAAGGGCCGCCCGAGTTCTGTTTTTGCTGGCAGAGGGTTGCAGGAGACGGTCACAGCTGAAAACGGAGCTCGTGAGGGCTGCGGGCAGCCCTCTGGAGCTTTGTTTTCTCTGGCAGAGGGTTGCAGGAGGCTGTTGAAGCCAGAAATCGGAGCTTGAGAACCCGTTTTCGCTGGCGGAGCACTCAGGCCACCACAGGCACCCCCAACATGAATGACGTCGAGCTGGCCATGTCCCACCCCGGCCATGCCTACCCCGCCCGCCTGTGGTCATACACAACCCTGATGCGGCCCTCAATGAAATTCAGTTTGACAGTCCTGACTTAGATGATTGAGAATCTCCATAGACACTCCTTGAGGAATGTTTGAAGAAAGATTACATACTGTAAGTGTCCTGGGATATCCGAAGTGAACAGTTTAAGTTGTGAACAAAACTCAGACATTCTGCTTTTGGGATGAAGCTGGATCGAGTTTTTCTGCTCATCAAAATTTTTTAGGTATAATATGAGTTTGTGATGTGAACAGGTTTAAATTCCCAATATATAGATATCCCTTTCTATCATAGATATCAATATCTATAAATGGATTTCTATGCGAATGGATTGGGCAGGGGATAACGGCCCTTTCTCCTAATACAATGATAGACCTGCCTTTGGGCATTCTGATTCCTACTTTCATTTAGAAAAAAAATAATAAAATTCAGTAGAGATCTGCAAGGTAGCTCTGGTTTTGTGTATGTGTGTGTGTATGTATGTGTGTGTATAGAAACACACACATGCATACATGCGCATGCACACAGATATACCACATAGGTATACTGTATGCCAAAAAATTATTTTTCCCCTTTTGTGGTGGAATAAGTAGCATGGAATATATGCACAGAAAAAAATTCAAGCAGAATGCATGCATAGACTTCTTCCAAGGCAGCTTGGCAGTTGTCAGAATGTGTTGTCCTGCCCAAGCTTTTCCCATGACTGTACTACAATACCAAAATTTACATTTAAGGTTATTCTGGCACATTCAAATCCCTTTAAGTACAAAGATAAACTAATTTTTGTGGTTTAAGCCAGAGCCAATTCTATTGTTTGGGAGGAGGATATCTTTAATTTGAATCCTGTGTTCTCAGGAAATGAGATGCTGTATATATTTTAACGTGTTAGAAACACTGCTGTTCTGTTGTGCTTTTGGTGTTAAAAATGATTGGCAATTAAAAAGAAATGCCAGAAAAAAGAAATGCATTCAATAAAAATTTTCAGTAGTTTAGGTATGCCAAACTCTGTTATATTTTCAGCTCTCTGGCTTTTTGTACACTCTGTTGCCAGTTTGGAATGGGAGAAGGCAGCACAACTTAAATATGTGACATATTGGCCAAGCAGTTCTACCTTTTTTTGAAAATACCTTCAGTTTGCTCTTTGTCTCTACAGTTGGTTCTTAACTTGCAATCATTTAGTAACCATTCAAAGTTACAAGCCACTGAACCTACAACCAGTCTTCACACTTATTGTAGCATAAACACAACCATCGTAGCATCCCCACGGTCAAGTGAACAAAACTTAACGATTGAGTGGTTCACTTAAGAACTACAGTGATCTCCTTAACAACTTTGGCAGAAAAGGTGTTATAGTGGGTGTGACTCATTTGACAACCATCTTGCTTAGCAAGAGAACTTCTGGTTCCAATCGTGGTCATAATTCAAGGACTAACTGTACTGGGGGTAATGGCGGTAAAAATGTAATCATCCAGGTTTTCATCACTGGATTCAGGAAAGTCTTCCCCCACCTTCTTGTAAAAATGTTTTTCACCTATGAAATGAACTCTCTGAGGAAGAGAGGTTCTTTGGGAGTCTATCAAGGCTCAGTCACTTGGTTGCAGGGCATCTGATTGTTTGTTTCCAGTAGAGGTTGCAAAAATCTTCCAAATTTATCTGTGCCTGCTGGGGAACAAATTGAGCCCTGTCTCAATAGTCCTATGATGTAGCTTGGAGAAGAAATGTTGCTTGGCTTTCTATGCCAAAGTTTCCAAGGTTAGTCCCAGGGAGGGACGAGAACAGCTCCTTCAATTTCAGGACATTTTTGTTGTTCAACCCCACGTTGGAATCCAAGCCATCACAATGTGCTTTTGATATGCTACATTTCCCCCCTTTTTTGCTTGCTTATAAACTCCACTGCCAAGTTCCCCAAGAAGCTGTTTTTGTTACATTCTATACCTATGACGTTAAGCATTTTTTAAGCTAAAACACTGATAGAATTCCTTTTCTTCAGCATAACATCACGATAGGGCATCAGTTGTCTGGCCTGTAATTAATAGCAATAGCACTTAGATATATATACTACTTCACAGTGCTTTACAGCCCTCTGATACAGTACTAAAACTTAGGATACCGAATCAAAACGAGGCTTGGCTTGTTTTGCCAACCCAACCATCATCGCTTGTGAATCAGTGTGTTGTGTGAACCTACCAGCTGTGACTTATTCAATACACTGTGGTTAAAGAAGCTATGACAAAATGGAGTTTGTGAACTCTATCTGTTTTTTTTGTCAATTAAACTTATAACTCTGCTATTTTAAAATTAAGCCGTGATCCTGCTTTTGTTATCAATTTAATGGGAATCACAGAACATTTCCCATTCCCATCTTGTGCAAGGGGGTGAATGAGAAGCATGGGTGGGGGAGGTCTAGGACAAAACACCCCACCATAGTCAACTCGCTGAGGGACAGCTTGCCATAGGAAAAGAGTTACACTAATGTCAAAGAAATGGTAGAATAGAATCATTGAGAAAGAATGCCAGAGGACAGACAAAATGAAACATGCATGACAAAAATTAAAATATTTTTAGATTGTTTTAAATAATTATATTGAGTTGTCCTATGAGCAAGTTATCCCACAGCATGGTGTGCTGGCTGTGGCGAGCTGGCCATGGTGAGCTGGCTGTGGCGAGTTGGCCCATTCCATGGGAAAAGGTCCTTTCCAAAGTCTTGCATAGCCTTGGGAAGGCCTTGCAAGATTTCAGGAATGCTATGTGTGGCCAGCAGCTACCTCACAAAGAGGCAAGACAGGTGTATCTCAGCAACAACAGTACGAAGAAGGCCAGCTGGGGGTAGCAGGGGTGGCAGATTGCAGGATGATAGACGTCCCGGAGGTAGGGGTGGCAGAGCGCAGGGCAGTGAAAAAGGCAGAGACAGATGAATGAGAGGAGTTGAAGCACAGCCTGCACTTGTAAATGTAGGCAGGCTGTCAAACCCCTGTATTTTGATCACATGACTGTGGGGCACTGAGAAGCTGTAAGTTTGAGAACCAGATATAAGTACCATTTGTCCACTGCTGTCATAACTTTGAACAGTCACTGAATGAATGTTCATTAAGCGAGAACTGCCCATACAGTAAAACTAGATCTATCTGGCATTGGTTTCTTTGTCTGTTCCACATTATTATGCTAATCCAAGCTCGCGTGTAAAATCCATCTTTATTCTTTTGTCTCTTTACCTTTTCTTCTGCTATCCCTTCTTTTTCTTCCTGTCCACCCTGATTCCAGCAAACTATGTCCAACTATTCTGGTTTTGTCTTTTCAAAGCATGCACTCCTGACACAAGAGGAAAATTGCTTTGTCTATAAAGATGGATAAAATACAATGTCTGATATCCCAACTGACCTGCGGTATCTGGAACTGCAACAGGATGCCATAAATACAATATAGTACATTCACTTTAAAAATCTATTATCAAATTTCTGCCAATCATAGTTTCCAAGTAGGAGATGCTCATGTTATTATTTTCCTAGTGGTTAGTCGTTTAATTGTGGTTTATCAATAATGCTATCCAGGTTTAATTTTAACAATAATTTACAAGACCACTTTGAGTTATTTCTAGTCATTCCTCCTAATATCATGTAATATTTTATCAACTACTTGCACTTACTCTTTCCCTAGAATTGTCATTTAATATCTTGCCAACAAAGATACATAACAATGAAAAAAAAGAATACTTGCATAGACTAATTGCATATTCATGTGCTAAATTTTCAAGCTACAAGAATGTTTAAAAACAATGAATACAATTTTTCTCTTCTGAAGGGAAGCAAATTAATTTCCCATTTAAATCATTCCAAATAAGTTCTCAAATTAATTCATATCCATCCCAAATCTTCTTAAGTATTCTTTGTTCTGAATCAACCTCCCCTACAATAATTTCAAAATAAATAGAATATATAAACTCTGGTTTCTTGAATTATGGCTGCACTTTGAAGAAGAGCTATGCAGGCCTGGAGATGATTCTTCCCCAATTATCTAGAGTGCATAAAGAGATGGTTGCAATACTTAAAAAAATCTCTACTTATACCATCACTAATATTGCTATTGTAGTATTTTCAAATACTTCCTTTTCCAACTATTCATTTTCTACGGCAGAGGTACAGAATGTGCTCTGTGTTTCTCCCACCGGCAACAGTTAGCACAGGCAAGGACCATGTTGGTGGGAATTTTTATTTATTTCATTGGGTAAGCTCAATACCATGTAAATAACCAATATAGTACTCACTCAATCAATACAGGACATGTATAAAAGCTCATCCATCAAGGAGGCCCTATCTACCCCAATTCAAGGCCTGGGAAAACAGCCAGATCTTCAAGGCCTTCCAGAAAATGATCAGGGTGTGAGCCAAAGAAATTTCAGGGAGAATAGTAGTCTAAAAGAATAGTAGTCTAAAATTTTCAGGTTATACTAGGATATCTGTTTTTAGTATTAACTGAAGGTATCTTTCTCCTCCAGGCTGTATCTGTATCTTTTCCACTCAAAAAAAAAATGAATTGAAAATATAAAAATGACAAATATCAGTTGCTTCAAACTAACGACTTCCCTAAAGCTCTGGCTATGATAGTGTTGTCAGCCTTATGAGAGAGACCAGACTTGAAAATCAAGTCTACAAAAAAAACTATTAACTCTACTAGATAGGCTATAAATGGTAGAATTTTGCAAATCTGAATTGTGCTTTTCCTTTTTTCCTTCTTATAACCCAGTGAATGGCCAGCCTGAGTCTCTTCTTGATACAGGGAGTCCTCGACTTACAACAGTTTGTTTAGTTTGCAATGGTTGAGAATCTCATTTAGTTCATTTAGTGACCATTGAAAGTTACAACGGCACTGAAAAAAAGTGATTTATGACCATTTTTCACAGTTACGAACTTTATAGCGTACACCCCATGCTCATATGATCAAAATTGAGATGTTTGTCAACTGGGTCATATTTATGACCGCTGCTGTGTCCCAAGATCGTGTGATCACCTTTTTTGCAGTCTTCTGGCAAGCAAAGTCAATGGGGAAGCTAGATTCACTTAACAACCGGGTTGCAGTGATTCATTTAACAACTGTGGCAAGAAACATCGCAAAACGGGGAAAAACTCACTTAACAAATATCTCACTTAACAACCGAAATTTTGTGCTCAATTGTGGTTGTAAGTCAAGGACTATCTATACTATCTCTGTTTCCAGGACTTAAGAAATGCTTCTGTCCTTTTTTGCTTAATCTACGGTTTCTGAATATTTGCTTCAAGGCCATTTGCTTCCTGCCTTTCTACAGGTGTAAATCTAATGAGGGCTATTGCTTTTTGTTTTTTTTTAAACTCTCTTTCTATTTTAGACCACACAAATTTTCACAACTCAACCATAATATGTTGTTGCCAATTGTTTCACCACTAGTGATTTATAGGTTCATCAAACCATCACTATAATAAAATCACCATAACGTGTACAGGTTTTTATCCCTGTTAAGAGATGGCTGGATGATATTGTACTATAAAGATGTTAGAAGTTAGTAGTGAAGAAATGGATTCTGGAGCAGTTATTTGTGTCTTTCTCAAGCCAGGTTTACTGCCTAGAATTAATATTGATGTGCAAGCCCCAGTTTACATAACTATAGCATGCCAACCAATCCACCAATGGCTAATAAGCCAAAGTTTCTTGATGTAAGGATTGCCATGGTTGAGTTCACTAGCACTCTAAGCTAAAAATCGACCAAGGCTATGGTTTGCTGTGTTGTATGGACCCCACAGTAGTGATTTCGAAATCATGGTTTATGATTTAGCATAATATCTGAGCCCAGCCAAGTACAATAGATTACGCATTGACTTAGTGCAATGCAAGAACCAGGTTGAAGAGGCAATGCTGGACATTAAAAAGTCAATGTGGAAAAGGGAATGTTTTAAGAGATCCACACCCACAAGTCATCAGTGTCAGCAAAAACTGAGGGATTTCTACTGTGAAAAAAAGAAATTCTCCTCCTGAAAGGCCCCATGCATGTCTTGCGCACTGTTTTCTCATTGCCCTTCCACTTTCTGCCCAAACAGTGAAGGGGAATGGAATGAGAGCAAGCGCCGGGATGTTGACTTTCCTTATTCCTCCATAACTAATATGCTTTAATTGAGAGCCAGAGATGGCAAAGTGACATGGGTAAACTCCATTACAGGAGCTTTGCTGACTTTGTCACACTCTGATGTCTTCTCCACCCATCTAAAGGTGAAAAATCATACATGCATAAAGGCTATCTTTTCTTCAATATGCTACTTTGCAACTTCAAAAAACAACAACAACAGCAACAACCCACTATTCTAAGTCTCTGAAGTTTAGGAGATGCAACTTATATTAAGCAACTGACGTTTCATTTGTGAGGCCCATCTTGAATGTGCAGCGTAACCAAATTTATACTGCTCAGGCTACATGTTACAAATTCACCATTTTTGCCTTTGCAAGAAAAGCACAGTTGGTTAATACTTTATACTTAAAACACAAGGTCACTGGGCCAGAAATTAATCAGCTGCTAATCCTAATTACAATGTTTCATTTCAAAATTTTCTCCATCTGATTTAAAGGATCTGTGGCAGGGAATATTGTTGCAATAAAAAGTGGATGTATTATTCTATATCACACAGCACAATCAGCAATTTGTTACTGCTGCAAATGCCTTTCTGTTAAATCCTGTTCATTTGGAAGAGGAAAACATAATTCATGCCATCTGCGTTATTAACTTAGAGAAAAGAATATTTCAATGGCAGGAAAACAATCTTTTTTTTTTCCTTGGGAGCTGTAATAGAATTTAAAGGGAATTTATTAATTGAAATACAGACTGGAATGGAACGCGGACACTGCAAGTAAGCTTAAGACTGTGGTGACAGGAATGAACATATGGTGATAAATGGCTCATAAAAATACTGAAATACGGTAATAGGAAAGGTTATTATGATGCCTAAAACAACAATAGGGTAATAATTATTTTAAAACCATGGGCAACAGTTGTTCCCAGCTAACATTACTTATTTTGATATCAACCTGTTTATCAAGGGCTATCCAAGCTTTAGATTGAACTTTTCTTACAAATATCTTGAGGGAAAATCTTGCCCTCCCACACGTTAAAAAAAAATCCTTCTGTCCGAACCACAACATGCCTCAAAACATCTACAAATGTGCAGTTTATGGAATGCAAATGTTATACAGTCACAATCACACTGGGATTTGATGGGGTAGAGGCGGGGGGGGGGGAGTATTTGGTTTCTTCTTGGCATTATCTGGATTCCCTGGAAACTATATTGTAGAGTTTCTGGTACAAAATAAAACTTAATGTTACTAAATTCTGCTGTGGACAAGCACTCTTTATTCCATGTGGTTGGTTGTCATTCACCCCACATTGCCCCTAAAAGAGAAGTTTTGAGAGGCCGGAGTTTGTTACAACATTTGGAAACAAACAGCAGTTCCCACTGAAATCAGAAATGCATTAAAATAAATAAATAGGCATCAAGAACTAATGGCAAGAAATAAGGCCTAAATTATTATTTTGTTTGTCCTAACTTTATATTTGTTTGCAATTGTATATGGTCAAAAATGATTTAATGACATAATCTAATAACACTAGATTGATTTTCAGGTTTCTGAATATTTGAAGTATCATTATCGATATGGGCTATACAACTGACATCAAGTAAGCAGAATTTCATTCTGAGGGACGATACTATGACTGAGATAAGCGAAATTTGGATTAATGATAGGTCTCCGTAGGACTGGAAAAGCATGAAACACAGATAAATAATTATCTCAGGAGGCAAACAACAACAGTGGCACTAATTTGCTTCCACAATAGCCCCTAACTGGCTGCCTACTTTCAAGGGTAATGAAAAATTGTATTCATTTATTATTGAATTTCTATCCATAGTGTCCCAAGGAAACAACCCCTGATGGTGTATATCACTGATTTAAATAGTAAAGGCAACAATTGAAAAGAAGAAAAACAAATAGTAAATATTGAGAAAACTATAGGCAAAATCATTTTATTTACACACAATAGTTATTCTAGTATTAAGAAGGGAAGGTCAAAATTCAAGAATGATCTTCAGTTTCTTTGGTACACGCAAAAGCAGTCCAGAAGGGGAGAAATTCCACCAAAGTTGGTGCCACCCCTGAAAAGTCTGTCACCTTGATTTGTTTTTAAACTAATTTTTAATAATTTTAATTATGCTTGGTACCTGAGCAACCTGAGGGAATTGTTCCATTAGACTGCCAAGACTTAAACCATAACACAAATCTTGAAACCAGCTAAGAAAACAATGGGGACCCAGTGCAGCTGAGCCAGGGTCAGGTATCCTGTGCTCCCAAGGAGTAACACATAAGAGAAACTTGACTGCCTCGATTTTATTACTAGTCCATTTTAGGATTGAAGTAAAATAATTTTGCTAGTTCAATTTTGATTTTGAACCCAGCAGGGAGAAACAGCATCTTCTCTGCCACTTCTGACAACAGAACAATCTAAACCCTCCCGTCTATGCAGTTTACTGTGATACAAATTATTAGATTGTCTGGGTTTTGTGCATCCATCTAATCCAAAACGTGATCTGCTTCATTTTGGGTTAGTGCAACAGTTTAGTCAAACTAGTGCAGCTGCTGTAGAAGTGATGATGAAAAGCAATCATAGCTTGATGTGTGGTATGAACTCAACTCTTTTATCCAATCTGGCTATCATATCTGGTAAACAAAGATTCATCAAAATGTGGAAATTAAAAGAATACCGGTAGCATGCAATCCAGAGAAAATTAAGTATTCTTGGTTAACTTCAGTGTGACATGCAGGGCATTGTGAAGCTTTATGAAAACTGTATTGTATAGGTTTAGGTCAGAATTTAGTGGTAGATAAGCTAGTTTACCTTGGACTCAATTTATGCAATGGCAAACTAGACCCATTAAAAATATGTAATTGAGAGAATCTTTATTGGTATCAAAATCTAATCCTATTAGGCCTTGGGAATGTCAGGGCCAAACAATGAAGTTAGCATCCATCTCTGCCTGCAATACATTTTAACAGAGTTAAATTTTCCCTTGTGGGCTATGTGCAAATGACTCTGCATTGCACCTTATCTATGATTTAAGGCAAAATATATTTGTAATTATTCTGCTAAAAGCAGAATAGGAAGCATCTGCCCTATTGATGAATGAATAAGGCGAACACTCTTATATTTTCTCCTATCTCCTTTCTGAGTTATTTTTATTGACTGCAAAAGTAAAAAGTTTGTTAAGGTTTAAGCTTGAAAAATATTTTGCAGATGAAGTTATTGTTTATCAAACAACCATATGAAAAACCAAAAACCCTGCCTCCCATTTTACCTCAGCCCTCACAAAGCTTATCTTGTTCCTGTTTTAATATCTGTAGACCAAAAGGTGCCCTGATAGGATTGCATTGATACAGAGAGGTAGATCAAAGAGCTTTCATCACCAGCGTTTTTGTTTAGACATAAAGAAGACTGGCTACTTTTAAAATATTTTAAATTTGCTTGGTAAGCTGTTAAACTTTTAGTTCTAAAAGTTGTTGGAAAATAATTTTAAAAGTATAATCTAGAATACTGTACTTCCTGGGTTTTATGCATAGCTTTCTTTCTGCTTTCCCTACAAAGAGCACAACAGTATAACACAGAGCAGGAAAAAGAATGCATCACAAAATCTCTTTTGTGAGGGTACGCCAAAGCAAATGGTTATATTAAAAAATGAATGCCCCCAGCAGAAAGAGGTTTAAATAAACTGCATCGTACCTTATCATAACCTCCACCTAAAGCATTTTACCTGCTCTCAGTTAGGAAAAGGGAGCAGCACTATTGTATCGGCTTCAGGAACCTTGCTGTACAAGTTGACCATCTGCAATTAATTCGCGCACTGTATAAATAGTTTTGAAGACTGAATAGTTTGCATTCCGAATGGAACAGTCTATTTTTAGCTTTTGAAGCTGGCGTGTTTTGTGTTCTCTGCAGAGGCAGGAACATAGTTGTTGTTTTTTTAAAAAAAAAATGCATGGAGGAGATGTTTTAATTACTCGAAAAGAAAATAATCAGAAGGGACATCAAGAAAAGAAATTTCTGAATAATCTTAAAATTCTATAAAGGTGGTTGCAGCACAATGAAAAAACCCGCAGAGAGAACAGATGTTTTATATAGGATTTTTTATTTTCTTTTTCCTTATGCTTTTGTAATATCTATTGGTTACTGAACAAGCTTGCTTCAAAGGGGTGAAAGAACATAAAATTGTTACATCGCAGCCAAGATTGTTCAAGAGAGAGTTATATCTGGAAAACTTCGCCATGGCGCTAAAGTGTTAGAAAATACAAGATTAGAAAAGATCCAGAAAAATAGTTTACCACATTCATTTCTTGTCGAAGTGTATTGCGACGTTGGAGAATGGCGTAATCTCATGCTTTGATCCGCTGTATTTTTTATTTATTTTTTACTTAGTGAAAAGCCTTTTTAGAAGTCCTCAAGTCCTTTCTATTGAGGGAAGTCTACCCATACAATGATTAAATTTGTAACAAGTGAAATCTTGTTTAAAATGTAAAAAAACATGGTCACTGCTTTTACATGACTCGATTCAGGATCTACAACTTGTTCTTGGCCAAGCCCATATTTTACCTGTGAAGTTCATGGTGAGGATGCACAGTCCAAAAAAGTAACCGGATCAGGAAAGGCATTTTATTTAATCTGCATTTACATTCAGCTTATAATGAACTGAGCATCTTCAATCGTGTATATTTATCAATGGTTACCTTCTGTCACGTTTGAGGGCTCTGGAAATCAAAGGCAGCTCTCAGTTCTCGGCTTCTATGCCCCTCTAGTCATCATCATGCATTATAAAATGATAAAAAGTAGCAGTAATAGGTACTCTTAAACAATGTGAGAAGAGAGTTGTGTAAGTCTACAGTAACTAAAAATCAGGAGGAGGAGGAAGTAGTATCTTTTTAGAACAATACATTTTATTATTAAAGGAATAAGCTTTTATGAACTGGAACTTACCAGCTGCATGGAAGTGACTAGACTGATGTAGGAATTACTTTTTTCTCTATTTTACGCTCACGTACACATATATAAAATCTATAATTTGTCTCTGACTCTAGCTGTTAAGTTTTTATTTTATTTTTTTTGTCAAGTTTTTTTTTTAAGGATACATCCATATTGTTACATGGACAGTGTGGCATCTGAGTTTCAATCATATTAATACAAAAATGATATTAATACAAAAAGAAATTACTACATTAA
>JANHFL010003058.1:53381-66063 GCA_032468155.1 Oxyrhabdium leporinum
TATGGTTCCTTAATAAACTCTTATTTAGATTGTTTACAATCTGAGTGCTGAGTGAATTATTTGAACTTAAATGGAATTCTGACAGAGTGCAGAAAATTGTCTGCTTTAGGACCCAAATAGCTTGACAGCGTTGATTGCTGTAGATTAGAACTTGGGAAAGCAAATATTTTGGGCCAGCCTTACTTCAAATTTAAAATGTCAGTGGAGAGATACTCCTTTTCTCAGCTTCCTAACACAACCCAATCTTACATAATTAAGACATTTACTGCAGATCATTTGTGCAAAATAGTCCATAAAGCAGTGTGCCTAATTTTCTTTTTTATTTTTCATGGTTATCAAATAAATATTTAAATATTGATGATTAATTTGGTCAATTATCAATGAGCTGAATGTTACCTTGTACTGTCAACATACATTCTTTAGAATACTGCATATCCTCTTTTCTAGATCTAAATCAGAGAAGGGTAACCCATCAAATATTGTTTAGACATACAGTATGTCCTAGAATCTTGGAGTCTATGATTCATAGAACTAATAAAATTTAGATTGAGCACTGACACAGGCTTTGTGTCACAAGGCTTTTAAAAAGATATTCAAATACTGAGATCTGTCTATACCTACAAAAATCAGAATAATGCAAGCCATGGTATTCCCTGTGACACTCTTGTGAATCAAAGGTTCAATTCTAAAGAAGCTGAAGAACAAGACTTTTAATACTTTTGAGAGAGTGGGGGACGTGGCAATGGGAAAGTGCATTATTAGAACACTTGTAAGACCAGATTAAGTACAGATTGCAATTGGGAAAATATATGGTCACTAAGAGTCAACAACAACTTGATGGCACATAATCAATAAATCACATTGTTAAGACAGAGAGCATGTCCACTCAATATGATATTAAATGACATGAAATTTATAATGCATCACACCAGGTTATAGAATCCAAACATTTACTCATCTGGAACAGCAGCTATTTTGAATCCTCCATTTGACCAGCTGTTGAAAGTTAAATAATTGAAATACAAAATATTTTTAAGTGGCTGTTATTCTATAACTTATTAAAAAGTTATATTCACAAATTTTTGGATTTCCTAGTTTCAGAAACACATTTGCCTTTTTTCCCACCAAGTTCCATTGCATATTCTCTGGGTATTAAACAAAAGAGGCCTTATCAGTATGGAGGCAAGCTGAAAATCAATTTAATGTAATAATTTAATTCTTAATAAAGAGTGACTTCTCTCAACCCTTGAAGTTCTCTATTCAGAGGAGTCCTTTATCTCATCCATAGTGATTTTCAGTACTTGCGTAAATTTTTGAAAAAGAGATCTTAACAAAACTTACATTTTTTTTACTGTTAAAGAACTGTTCTATTAATACAGTAAAATTTTATTTACTCCACATAGTTTCTTCCTTCCTGTATTTCTAGGTATATTCTTATATATGCTTTGATTCAATTCCTCTTTGTGAGGCTATTTCCTAATGGAAATAATCATTAATATGATAAATCATTACTGTCACTATTGTAATAGAAAATCACTCTAGTAAAACTATTCTTTTTTAGGTAGCATGTTGCACAATGGTGGGATTCAAATAATTTAACAACTAATTCTCTGCCCTAATGACTGGTTGGGTGGGTGTAGCTGGATGGGCACGTGACTGGGTGGGCATGGCCAAGTCAACATCACTCACATCGAGGGGCATCTTGCTAGGCCTCTCCTCACCCCTCCCCTCCCAGCCACTACTCACTTCATCTTGCATGTTATGGTGAGAGAGGAAGCTTTTTCAAAGTCATCTTCCCCTTGATACTAGTCAATAAGATGAGATTTTGCTATCAGAAGACCTGATGTACATTTCCAAGTATTGTTTATGACCATTCTCTTGGTAAGACTGAATGAAGAGATTTATAAAGAATAACAGAGTTGGAAGGGTCCTTGGAAGTTTTCTAGTCCAACCTCTGCTCAAGCATGAAACCCTATACTATTATGGACAAATTTCTTCTTAAAAACCTCCAGTGATGGTGTACCCACAACTTCTGAAGGCATCCCATTCCTTTGATTAATTGTTCTCACTGTCAGGAAATTTCTTCTTATTTCTAGGTTGGATCTCTGTTTGATAAGTTTCCATGTTTTATTTTTTGTTTTGCCCTTAGGTGCTTCAGAGACTAGGTTGTTGTCCTCTTCTTTGTGACAGATCCTCAAATATTGGAAGACTGCTATCATGTCACTCCTAGCCAGTGATGGGATTCAAATAATTTAACAACCGGTTGTCTTCCCTTTTTTTGTTTTTTGTCAAGTTTTTCATTTTTTTAAAAGGATACATCTGTATTGTTACATGGACAGTGTGGCATCTGAGTTTCAATCATATTAATACAAAAATGATATTAATGCAAAAGAAATTACTACATTAATCAAGCTTATATGGTTCTAATGTTGTTATACATATATCGGTACATAGTCCTTCGTTTTTAAGTTGTTCAATATTTGCTTCACCCTTCCTTGGTAATAACATTATTTTTGAGCTTACCTGATAACATCCTTTTTCAGTCTAATCTTAACCTTTACTTCTTTTAAGTGTGTTATATAAAAATATATATAACAATATTCCCCCTCCTAATCTCTTGTTCTGTTCTGATTTTTAATATGGCCGATCTTATTTTAATACAAATGAGAGTTACTACATTGATCTAAGTTACAAAGTTCTAATGTTATTACACATATTTGCATCAACACATAATCCTTCATTCTTCAGTCATTCAATATTTGCTACACCCTTCTAATAGTAATAAGATTATTCTTGAGCAAGTTTTTATTTTTTATGTTTGTACTAGTTGCTGAAATATTATCAGGCGAAGCTTTATGTTTGTAACATTGTCTTAAAAGGTCTGTTTTTATATCCCCAAGTAGCTGAAAAGTATAACATCATTGCACAAGTGCTGCTTTTAGGTTTCTATTACACTTCTGTGTTGGATGGGATGAAAACTATGTAGTTTTATAGAAACTCATCCTTAATTAGCAAATGCATGTGAGACTTCTCAAAAGAAAGTCCTCTCAAGCTAAAATGTTATAGGATTGGTTGCAGAATTAATATTGTTCAATTCTTGATCGTTTATTATACTTTTCTCTTTTTCCCTTTTTTTAAAAGAACATTGTCTTTTCATAGAAATCAATGGTTGTGAGAATGTGGATAATCAAATACCACATACATTTTCCACCTCTCTGCAAGCTCAAGATCATTTAAAACTGTCCTTCCGTAAGCATTATATATAAATGATGTAATTTTAAAATTCTAAATATTACTCTGCCCTCTCCTAGTGGCTTGGAAAAAGAAACGAAAACAGATCCATGGAAAAACAGAATTTAACCAATTTCCATCCTTTTCCAGCTTAATCTGAGTCCAAAGAGAGACCCACAGAAGTAAATTAACAAAACTTCCACATGTTACTCAGGCTAGGATTTCAGCAAATCCCATCCTTCAAAGAAAGGTTTCATATTGTTGGTGTCTGAGCTTGGTATTTTAGGCTAATCTAGAAATTATATTAAACATAATATGTAGTTGTTGACGAAAATATGCCAGCCCGGAAAAAATAATCCAGTAGGTTCTTAAAAAATAGAATGGGTTGGCAGTTAGGAACTGGGTTCAAGTCTTGACTTAGCTGCATTTACATAAGCCATGGCTTAAAGCCACAATTAGCTGGGTTCACACAAAATAAAAACCCATGAGTGGGTTACATGAATCCAGACAGAATTTCATTGAATGTTGAATCTGAGATGCCAATCACTTCTTGAAATGAAACCTAGAATGCAAATAATGATGCAATCAGTTACAAGGAAGGAATTCAGCATTTAACTCATCTATATTATTTGGAGAAAATCTGCCCCTTCCTCTGAGATAGGTATGTTTAAGCTGGGTTCACACATTGGTTATTGTTCAGCATGCCTCCTTCACCTTAAAGTAGGACTGGCGAGTTAATTGTGTACTCTTTTAACTCACTTCATTGACAGTTCAGTGATATGTGTATGCTTTAAAAAAAATTATGCGAAACTTCAGTCCATACTTATTGGGAACAAAGTAAAGCAAGGATTGCCCTGCCAGTTTAGGTATAATTGGACCTGATCTAAAATAGCTCAAATATTTTCTCTTATTTTGAAAACAGCACCTAATTCCAAATGGTAGAACAGATGTAAAACTAGCCTAAAATTTAAACAAATTAAATTGCAAATAATTCTAATACTGTATTTACCTTATAGCTAGCTGGGTTCCTACATTGAATTAAGACATGATCTACCAAATGGCTGGAGCAAAACATATTAAGCCTGAATAAACCAAATTGTATCTCAGCTTGATGTTGGCAAGAATTAAAGAGGATTGTGCCCTTAAATATCAGAAAGGCTCCAAGTTACCTATTGCTTCTCCCATATTATCACTGTTAGATATACCAGGAATAGTCAGTTGGATTGGGGGTCATATAAACTATTGTAAATAGTTTGGAAAATAAAACTCTTCAGAATTTGATTAGTAGCTGGAACTTGGGTTCTATGCCTACAAATTTTAGGGCTGAATTTTGCTATTTGCAGAGAATGGCCTTTGGCCAAACACTACTTTCAGCTTGCAGAAAGTGAAGAGTGTCGTTGGGAGACTAGCATCTGTACGGACTGAAGTAATGAAAACAGTCCTTCAAAAACACAAGGAAAGCATTATCGAGCATAGTAACCCACAAAGGGATTAAAAAGTGCAGTCCTCTCTAACCAGCCCAGCAGTACTTAGTGGAAGGTTCAGAATAAGCTTTAGTCTGAAATAGCCAACAGATTAAACAAAAATAATAGTGATACTGAAAGGTAAATTAAAAAGATCTAACTAGTGAGCACACTGGAATATATATGTGTATACTTGTGCACATATTGCTATTAAATCTTGTCTCTGTGCATGCTGTATTTGCCAGGAGAGTTGCATGCTACATGTTTTGAGCTTTTTCATGCAGGCTTTATGGAATTCATATATTTTCATTAGCTATTTTCAGATGTATTTTTAAAAAGTAAATAAATAAGAACCGTGGGATTTTCAAGTTGGTAGAAATCACAGCACCTCGACTGCACCGTCTCTTTGTGTTGTTGTTTTTTTAATCATTGGGAAAATTTACTTTCATTCTCTTGTATATGTCAAAATATAGTAATAAAAATTGACCTTGTCCCCAATCTACCCCACAAGGTTGTTGTGGGTAAAAACGCAATAGATGTCGTTACGTAATCCAGGAGGAAATAAAGATTCTTGCCTTGTTTTAATTACAGGGACTAAAGCACACTACATCTTGGCAACTTTTAAGACCTGTGGTCTTAAGACCCATGGCTGGCTGGGGAATTCTGGGAGTTGAAGTCCACGGGTCTTAAAGTTGCCAGGGTTGGACACCCCAGACTAAAGAGTAAATATTGAATGTCAAGACAAAAGAGTCCTTATTTATTTACTTATTTATGCTATAATTAGCCTGCCCCAATCCCAATGACCATATATGGAACATAGTTTGGCATAAGAAAGACATTCTTCCAGTTAGTTTTTTCAATACGATTTTTATTGAAACTTTTAAACAACAGGATAAAGACTGATACAAGCTAATATAAGACAAAAGTTGAAGAAAAATAAAAGAAAGAAAAAAAGATAGAGAAGGGGCTTCCAATATTTTTCACAAGACTTATGAGTTCAGTACAGTACCAATATAACTTCTTTCTCTAAATTGGTATCATAAAATTCTTCTTTATATAATCTATCCTGACTAATCATCAGAAGTATAAATCATAAGTTCATTTTTTTTCATTTTTATGCAAAAACTCCATAGGTTTTCAGTCATCAATAAATAGAGACCTGTTTTTAGGTTTATTTACACGTCTACCAAACATGATAAAATGTGCCTTCATGTAGTTCACATTTGCAACATATATTTGAAGTTCCTTTATACATACTAGATAATTTCTCTGGGATCATATTTCAATGAAGCATCATTTTATACCAATTCTCTTTTAAGACCATAACACAAGGTAAAATTCAGAGTTTTTCACTATATATTTTCCCATTGTGCCATATGTATATTATAACCAAAATTCTTAGCCCACTTTATCATACATTGTTTAATCTGTTTTTCCTCTATTTGTGATTTCAAAAAAAGTTTATACATTTTAGTGATTACATGTTTAGCATCAATGAGGAACTATACTTCCAATTCTCTCTTAACTTTGCTGCATGTCATATTTTTTGTCCATTTTGAATCTGATAACTGTAAATGGGAAAACCATTGACAAAGCTAAACTTCTGTTGTTGTCTCTTGGTTTAATTTTAAATTCCCCTTGATGGTTTCCTAATAATTCCCGATACATTAACTATTTGTCCTTATCTCTGGTTTTGCTTCCATGATATGCTTCTTGAGCTGAGATCCACAAGGGTGTTTTCAGCACAGGCATGGCTTATTTCTACAGGTAATCCTTGAGTACCTGAAACCTGGTGGTGCAGTGGTTAGAAAACAGTATTTGCAGGCTAATTCTGCCTTCTACTGCAAGGAGTTTGATTCTGACCAGCTCAAGATTGATTCATCGTTTCATCCTTCCGAGGTTGATAAAATGAGGACCCAGATTGTTGGGAGAAATATGCTTAGAGAGGGCTTTAAAGCACCGTGAAGTGATACATAAGTCAGAGTGCTATTGCTATTGACTTATGACCACACTGGCATTCAGAATTTTGGTCATAAGTTGCAGCTGTGAGTTGAGACACCACATGACCAATCTTACACCCATCATAAAGGGAATCAGCATGGTAAATTACACGGTTGTTAAATGAACCATGTGGTTGTTAATAGAACTCGGCATATCCAAAGGCCACTTTTTGCTGGAAAGCAGCAAAAAAATAATCACAAATCATGGTCATGTGATCATAGAACACTATAACCATTTGTAAAAGTGAGCCAGATACCAACCACCTGAAATGTGATCACGTGACTGGGGGGCAGCTGTTGTAACTTCGAGGATGAGTCATAAGATTTAAATGTCATAATTTCAAGCGGTCATTAAACTACACATCATAAATTGAGGACTACCTGTAGTCCATATTATTAATATGACACATCTAATGTGGTTTTTTTAATCCACTTTAAGTTTAGTTTTATCGTATCATAAATATCCATGCCATCAAAACTTCAGGCTTTGATCTTCTAACTCTAAATCTCTCGTCTCAGTGAGATCCATTCTTTCATCCAGACCAAACAACAAGTAGCAAAGTACAATTTCAAATTGTTCTTAGCATCTTGTAACACTTTATATTTAACTCATGGTGTTTTTTGTTGCCATATAAATTTAGATAAAATATTTTTGCCGTTGTGTAAATGGGGTATCAATTGTCAAAACAGGTACTGTCAGGAACAAAAGCATGATTCTTAGGGAGAAAAATCATTTTATTACAGATGTTGATGCAATGACCATTTTAATTTCTCCCATTTTAATTTCATTCCATGTCTCAACGTATTTTGAAAGAACATACAATTCATATTTGCCATAAGAATTCCCAGGTGTTTTACTTTTTTCTCAATCTTAAAACCAGTTTTCTCCATAAGTTCTATTTAATCTTCCAGTTTTAATATTAGTTAGCATCTTTTTCTTCTGATTATTAATCTTAAAACCTCACATGCCAAAAGTGTCTTTTCCCATTAATGCCTCTAGTGGAATTCTAAAGCTAACACCAATCGTTCACAAATGGTCTCAAGTTTCTTTTTTATTCTTAACTCCCATAATTCTCTCATCTTGTCTCTATTCTGTACTTCAAGAACTAACCAAATTGGAGATAGCAGAGAACCTTGTCTTGCCCTTTTGGAATCTCACAAGGTTTTGTTAGTTTCCATTAACAATTTTCAGCTGGCCAAAGGGCTGCTACCCTGGGATAGCAGGTTCTCATGTTGAATATCATGGGTTCTTATTCTTCTTCATATATCTCTGGGTCAAGAACATACTGAAGTTTGGCTAGAAGGTTGAAGCACCACAGAAAGGATCATTTTCTTCTTTGGAATCCTGTATCCTCCACCCATCCACATCCCATGGTCTGTGGCTTGCATCTGACACATTATGGTGGCAGTTTTGGTAAAACTGTGGCTAAAGAATGTTGCTCAGTTATTATCCTGCCTATTTTTATTATTCCTACAAAGTAATATATCTGGTTATATACTATGGACTAATACATTTTTCCTTGAAATATTTGCATCTTTACTCTTTCAGTGTTGACACAAAATAGATTATATTGCTGTCAGGACCTCAAATTTGATGGGCATTGAATGACCCAGATTAATTCTGTGTCTCTTATTTTCAGAAGCAGAGTTGGTGAATGTACTGAGCCTCATTTAAATGGCTGTCAAATTTCAGTTGTGCATCTCTTCACTTTTTAGAAACTGGCAAAATCAATCTTGGCTCATTGAGCATTCACGTACGGATGCCAGCATACATATACATAATCTAATATGAGCTCTGTCAAATTCTGGCACACGCATATATTCTAGTTAATGTTATCCTAAAAAAAGATGAGGGAGAGCTGTTCCTAAAATAACATTTTAGCATCTATTTTGCTAACTCCAAAGCTAGACATAGTGACAGGTCCTCATCTGAGATATATCACCGTAATTCCCTGGGCCTGTTTTATTTTGACAAAAGGCATTTCAAATGTAAAAATAGTTACATTGTTTTTCTCTAACTAATGCTCCTATATTTATGGCACATAGAGTAAATTTTAACATGTATGTTTTAGCGAGCTAGAAGTCTGATTTCTTAGCAGACTTTGAGCAAATGAGATTGAGGACGGAAAGAAAATATTATACAAGAGACTAAAAACGACAATAGAGGTATTGCCCTGTAGGGTTCTACTGGAGAGATTTTTTAAAATTCAAAAGTCATTTTTTTAAAATTGAGATAATCCAGAAAGAAGACTTAACCCAAGTTTCATCCTCTTTCTACCCACAATCTTACGAGATCTATTTACTTCTAAGAAATTGCACCCTTACGTTGTAGCTTAAAATCAGAAAATAATCAAAATGTCTTGATCTTTTGGGGTTAAATATTATTTTATTGTTTATGCACATAAACTGATACTTTTTTTCATTTTCATTAAATGGTGGACTAGCTTATAACCATTCAGTTATAACGATACATATCTTATATAACGATACATAATTTACAACTGGTCCTCACACTTATAACCATTGCAGCATCTCCATGGTCACATGATCAAAATTTAACCACTTGGCAACTGGCAGGTATTTGCAACCATTGCAGCATCTGGGGACCATGTGATTTCCATTTCCAACCTTTACAGTTGGCTTCCAGCAAGCAAAATGAACGAGGGATGCTGGTTTCACTTAAAGACCGCATGATTCACTTAACAACTGCAGCGATTCACTAAAAAGGTGTAAATTTGCCTAACTGCCTTGCTCAGCAAAACAGATTCTGGACCAAATTGTGGTTATAACTCAAGGACTTACTTGTATTCCAGTACAACGTGTCATTTGGTATTGCTGAATAAGTCCATTTTTAAGACAGTCATTGGATATGGTTCTAAAAGAGCCATGATTTTTTTATGGAACACTTAATGCATCTCAGATCTGTTTGTTTTTTTCCCCAAAAAATATGTCTGTATGTGTCCCCACTCCATTCGCATCCCTCCTTGGCCTGAGCAGCTTTTCTATGATCTTGTGGTTTTTTTTTATTTCCCAACAACTTCATGCCTTAATTAAGAATAATAAGGCCACCCAACCAGGAGCCCAATTTAAAACATTAAAAATACAAATACCAAATCGGGCCGTTTCAAAATGGCCACACCATCAGAATCTACCTGGTATAGTCAGCAAATCTACTGAATTGTGGGAAATTCGCCTGGTGAAATTGAGAATAAGAGATGGAAAGTGCTTGAGATGGGAAAGTGCTTGGAAGGAATTCAGGTGGTCCTCAAATATCGGCTGGTGAAACTGATTTAAAAAATGGATAATTCTGCAAAGGGAGAACAGTAGAGACAGAACTATCCAAAAACCTTATTTTTCCAAATTGATTTAAAAAAATACCAGGTCACATGGCAGAAGCAAGCCTCTCCGCTATTTGCTCATCTGTAGACAAAAAAATAAATACACAGATCTTCTGGCACCATTTATTTCTTCTGTTTATAAGGTATAGATTAGGCTGATGGTGTAAACACAGCAGGTACAGGTAAGCCTCAACTTACAACCACAATTCAGTCCAAAATTTCTATTGCTAAGTGAGACATTTGTTGAGTTTTGCTCTATTTTACCACAGTTGCTAAGTGAATCACTGCAGTTGATAAGTTAGTAACACGGTTGTTAAGTGAATCTGCCTTCCCCGTTGACTGTGCTTGTCAGAAGCTCGTAAAAGGTGATCACATCACCCCAGGACAATGCAACTGTCATAAATATGAGTCAGCTGCTAAGCTTCTGAATTTTGATCACGTCACCAAGGGGATCCTGCAATGGTCGTGCGAAAAAAGGGCCATACGTCACTTTTTCAGTGTCATTGTAACTTTGAACGGTCACTAAATGAGCTGTTGTAAGTTGAGGACTACCTCTATTGCCCTGTAGTTTTCTGAGTATCAATTGCATTTCAGAAAATTATCACCATGGTTGTGCCTCACGTACAAAGAGTATACCCACATCAATGTTAAAATACCTTCTGAAATTTTGTACTGCTGTTTAATTACGCGCCTTTATTCAACATCAGAAAATTCAAGCCTAGAGAATTACTGGAACAGTTTTGTTCTGCACCTGGGGCAGGTGCAAAATCTGTCGTGATAATTTCAACACAAAGTTAATTCAGATCTGACGGCTAGCCCAGTATTCAATGCCATCACATGTTACAGCAACCATTTTCCTAACAATGAATCAGTTGTCAGTATATATTTCAAAGTCTACCTTGCCAAGTTTCCTTTTCTGCAAATACATCTTCTCATACAAGTTTTCAAACTAGTTCCCTGCATTTAAATCTTAAGGAGCTGTAACATTTATGGGATATAACATTTATTCTACAGCCACACAATTCCACTAAATATATGTGACTTAACTTGCTATGTTTTATAGAAAACAATGGTTTCTGTCTCGGTATTATATCTGACATGGTACATCATAAATCATGGTTTACAATTATTTGTTTCAGTAATATGTGATCAATAAATTGGGCTATCCTATATTTCATTCCGACTCTAGCACTGCTCCCAAAACATGTCCTGAAAAGATGGAGGCACCTCTATTAATTTCTATTCTTTGCTTCCTAGTCTTTAATCAGTTCTACTACTCTATAATGTGCATCCCTTTCTCATCTCATGACTGCTAAGTTTGTTTTTAGTGTGACTCTGTCAAAACAAAACATACCTTCCATTTCAAATGTATCCACTGGTATATAGACATTCTAAATATATATCATGTATATACCATCAATGAAAGAAGATGTCACTTGGAGGAAGCCACACTAATTCTTCTTCAGCAAGAATGTTTATTTTATCTTCAATAATTGTTCAGAACAGGTTTTAAGCTAGCCAGGGCAATTTCCTAGAACCACAAGATTCCTTTCTAGTCCTCTAATGCAGAGGCCGATCTTGGAGAAGTATTTCTGCTAAGAATTCTTGGATGGCTACCATCTGAACCTTGATTTACTTTCAGTTTTCCAAGAAGGTCTAAAACTTTATCACTTTTCAGTTCCTCAAGCTCTATTTTTCAAAATACTACTCCAGGCACAAAAAGTCATTCTACTTTCTCTGAAAAGTGACATAAATAACTTAAGATTTTTGGGGTATATTTTTTACTCTTTAAACTTATTCTTTTTTTGTGGTTTCCAGTTCTGATGGACAGATCAGTATTTATTTTAACATCATTAGTAATTTGCCCTCTATACCATGTACTATGTGTACTCTTTTATGCAACTTTATGCTCCCCCCGCATCTCATTTATCATCTAAGAGGCGAGTATATCCAAATTTGGATACATTTTAGGTCAAATGTGATTATATTAGACTTCCTTGGGAATTCACTTATATTTATATTTAGGCTACTGTTTCCAGTGAATTCAACAATCTTCTTTCTTTCTAGGGTTCTATACCTAATAGGGAAAGATATATGTAATTCAGAAATAATTCAATTCTTTGAACAAAACTTGGTAACTAAAATGAATTATAAAAAATAACAAAAAGTTTACACCATAATATTCTAAAGCTCTTACTATCAGTAGTGATATATTTCATTATTCTAAATCTGACATTTTGCACTTCTCACAACAGCCATTTTGTTAATGGACACTTTCCCCGCGAGAGCCATTTTATGGCAGCACTTCTAACATTTTTCGCAAAATTCCAAATCTGACCATTGCTGCTAAAATACAGGAATTTTTTTTCTTATATCAGAGAATGAAAGCTATATCATATGCTTCTCTGGTTTTATTTTTCCGACATTTTTCCTTCAATTAATTTTGGCTGCCCTTTTTAATCACCTTTGCAGCCTGGGACATATGTACAGGTAGTTGTCAATTTACAACAGTTCATTTAGTAGCCATTCAAATTTACAATGGCACTGAAAAAAGTGACTTATGACCGTCTTTCGCACTTATGCCCATTGCAGCTTCCCCATGATCATGTGATTAAAATTCAGACTCTTGGAAACTGACTCATATTTATGA